>OZJO01002469.1:0-12998 GCA_900406225.1 Acrobeloides nanus | reverse complement strand
GACTGAAAGTACATATGAATAAAAAATAGGAAAAGCAAATATACAGATAAAGTAAACACACGAGGAAAATTTTTTTTTGTTCCTACAAAAAAATCAATATACGTGGGTTGATCGAAAAGTTTTGCGACTTTTTACATGATTTTTGGGGAGGGGGACTTTTGCGCTTTCACATATGCACAACGACACTTGCGCACCCGACTTTTGAACACTCGATTTTTGCGCCCCGATATTTGTGCCTCTACATATGCGCGCTAATTGCGCTCCGACATTTGCACCCCAACATTTGGAGCAACGGTCAGTTGGTGACATAAAATCTCTGTCAGTTGGTGACATAAAATTTCTACCAGGGCTTAGGCCTAACCTTAAGGCCTAAGCCTAAACCCTTAGGCCTAAGTCTAGGCTTAAGCCTAGGCTTAGGCCTAGACTTAAGCTTAAAACAAAAAATTCTTTCAGATTCGAGTTCCCTATATCGAAACCCCCCGAATATCAAAAATCAGCCATTTTGGTGAACTTTTTGAAAATTCGAATTTTTTACATTTTCGCTACAATAAATACACAGTTTTCCCTGAATCAGGATCAGAAAAGCATTTTCACGCTTCGGCAATGTGCACAATCGATTCTCCGCACAAAGTTACCTCTATATGGGTCCTTTTTTTAGAAAAAATTTTCCGATCCAAAAATTATGTAAAAAGTCGCAGAACTTTTGGAGCTACTACACAATAGGAGATGCCACCCAGGTGAAAAAATTTTCAAAACTTTTGTCTGGAAATGACTCCTCTAGGGGTAAAAACATGCGAGGAAACCGAATTTGACATTTCCGAAGCGAAAAAACGCTTTCCTGATTCAGGGAAAGTCTGTGTATTGAAGCGAAAAGTCGCACAAATGCTACTTTTCGATCAACATGAACTTTTCGATCAGCCCAATGGGTTTCAAACTAAATATACATTTTCTGGCTTAAAAATCTTGGTCTTTGGTTTAAATATTCATGAACTATAGATTTTCTAAAATTAGCTTCTTTAAGATTCCTATAGGCTTATAGGAATTGTCGCTAAATTAAGTCGGGAGAAAAAGTAATTTATTGCAAAAATGAATGAAAGGGTATTAAAATTCAGATGTTTAGAGTTCAAAAATTAGAGAAAATAGAGGAGATCTTGAAAAAATATGTTTTCTCGATTCTTTTTTGTAAAAATTCAATTTCTCAATGAAAAATAACACTTTTTTCACCAAAAATCGTCAAAAAAATGGTTATTTTTGCCACAAAAATGCGATTTTTTGCCAAAATGCCATTTTTTATTGTCAAAAATGCGATTTTTTTTTATCAAAAAAGCCATTTTTCGCCCAAAAGTTATATGATTTTTGAGTATACCCTTGCAAAAGATAACGCCTCGTTTCGTCTTTGATTAGAGTTGGCGTCGAGACATCAAAATTACACGATAAAAATGGAATTTTTCAAGAAAAATTGAAAATTCGAATAGAACACCTGACTTAAAAATTTTTTCCTAAGATTAAAGGACCAGTCCGATCGGAGAAAAAAGTTGCCATTTTTGGTTGATATTCGGAAAGTTCATAAAAAGTGGAGGAGCATTTTTTGCACCAAAATTATCCATTTTGAAAATTTTATTAGGTTATTGAAACGAAAACATTTGAAAATTTTCGTTTCAATAATCCAAAACAATTTTCAAATTGGATAATTTTGGTGGCATTTTATTCGGCTCGTCGAGTTATAAAAATTGCTGTATTTTTTTCTAAATGTTCAAGAATTCTGAATTATTTTCTTCTCAATATACAGATTTTATTGGTTCAGAGAAAAATTATCAAGTACATGTTTTCGTTGTAATACATAAAGTTTCAAAAATCGCCAGACTTCATACGCAACTATCGGCAATTTGTAAAAGTACGACTGCGCCGAAAGGGTCCAAATTAGGCTTAGGCCTAAGCCTAAGACCTAAGCCTAGGCTTAAGCCTAATTGGGACCCTTTGGCGTGTTTGGTGCCCCGTTCGGCGTGTTCGGCGCAGTCGTACTTTTGAAAATTGCCCAATTATCCCGACAATGTCAACGATTCAGAATTTACCGTAAAACAAAAAACGCTCTATTTTTTATGAACTTTCCGAATATCAACAAAAATGGAAATTTTTTTCTCCGACAGGACTGGTCCTTTAAGGTTACTCTAATACTCGTTTCCATTTTTAGCTCTTTCTAAAACACTTCTAACACCTACGAAACCATATAAATTTTATAGACTCATGTAGGCCAAAACTAGGTCTTTAAAGTTTGATTAACAATTTCAATTCCATATATTTGCCTCATAAAATAAATCTCGTGATTTATAGAAGATATATTAATTTTGGAGTCATGGCAACAAAGCCAAAAAAAGACGCACTTATTAAAAAAAATTTATTCGAATAACGTATGAGGCGGAAATATGTAGGAAGTAGAGCGAAGAAAAATCGAGACTAAAATATATGTTGCTTATATATATACATATATGTATTGCTTATATACATATATATGTTGCGCCCGATCTTAAATTTCGCCCGATTCAGAATCGGGCGCCCGATCTTGAACGAACAATCTTAGGCTTAGGTTTAGCCTTAGGCTAAGCCTAAGCAACTTTTCTCCGTCTTCCCAATAGGGTAGAGATTTGATTTTAACATAATCTAATAGCATAGTGATACCCCAACAATGTAAAAAAATCGTATCAAAAAATCTTTTAACAGTGATGAGAAATAGAATTGTCAAAATTGACAAAAAAAATGATAACGAATATAAGATGTGGGTCGACGTGGCCTCAATGGCGCAGCAGGTTGCGTGTTTGCTGTTGCCCGAAAGGTCGTGGGTTCGATACCCAGCTTCGTCGGTTGGTTTTTGCCAAAAAATTGGTCTATATTTTGACAATTCTATTTGAAACCAATTTTTTGGGCAAAAACCAAGCGACGAAGCTGGGTATCGAACTCGCGACCTTTCGGGCAACAGCCAAACATGCAACCTGCTGCGCCATTGAGGCCACGTCGTCCCACAATCTTAAATTCGTTACAATCTTAAATTTGCGAATTTTGAATATTTTTATAGGATCTGAAGCAGAATCGTCTGAGCTCTCTCTACAAAAAACCGATTGGATGAGGAGAAACCCTCAAATCAATGATAGTCCCAACCTACAGGGATACCCTGTATGGGTCATTTTTAGAAAAAAATTTTGGGTCCAAAAATCATTCCGCAATCTTTTTAACCAATCCGGAAGTAAAGAAAGAAAAATTGAAGCTAAAATATATTTGTTATTCATAAGCCATGCGGATATAAATAAAAAATGGTTGATGGGATATGCTTAATTAAATTCGGATTAGGAAGTGGGGTGAACAAAAAGATGCATTGTGAGATTTGTGGGATAAAAATTGTGAAGAGAAAAGTTTGGATTGATTGACTTGGTCTTTGATACTCGAACTTTTTCAACAAAAAAGAACCAACAAAAATTTTTTCGCATCGAATACTCGAAACCTACTGCGCTTCCAATTGAATCAGGGAAAATGTATTGAAACGAAACAAGCCAGAAATCATAAAATTCAAAAATACGACGTTTTAGCGTCGTATTTGAGAACTCGAATCTGAAGAAATTTTTTGATTTTGACCACTAGAAGGTATCCCTACGAGAAGGTATACCTTTAGGAAAACTTTAGGGGTATATCCATCGTAGGGGTATCAGAAAACACCTTTTTATCAAAAAATCGTATTTTTGACAAAAATGTCTAAAAATGGCATTTTTGGCGAAAAAATCGTTTTGGGGAGGGGGCAAAAATATCCATTTATGTCGATTTTTGGCGTATAGCTTTTAAAAAAAGGGCAATAGCTAAAACAATTTTTCTGATTACAATTCTCGCACGTATAATTTACCTAATTAGCACGTCAATTCTCGGAAGCTTATTAATAACTAATCTTTGAATTTTTTATGAAACGAAAGAATGATGAAGGATCGATAAATAGCTGCAGGGGTTTCGTTTTCTTTTTTTGAAATTATTAAGTTGCTGAGTATGGGGAATTGCCCTCAAGGGTGGAAGGATGGCTCGGCAAAAAAAGAAATAAAGATGCAAAAACGTCATTTTTTGCATTGGTGAAAAATTCGTTAAAAATTGGAAAACTCTTCAAAAATCGAAAAATTCGTCAAAAATTGAAGAATTTGTTAAAAATTGAAAAAGTTCCTCAAATATTAAAAAATTCTTCAAAAATCGAAAAACTCATCAAAAATTGAAAATTGAGGGAAAACCAAAATTTTCATGAAATTTTCTCTTCTCCCTATAAATCCTTCTTATAAAATGAGTTCAAAATTTGAATAACTGTTTTTCAACTAGCTCAAAAAAACTCCTCCAGCCACCCCCATTTTCACACTATCACGACATTTCACGAAATTCGTCAATCCTCATACATACTTGTCTCGGGGTCGGGCGTTAAGCCGTTTGCAATTGATGATCATGGCCAAAGAATAGGTACACTCGTTTGGCCAAATTCCGCATGCGTGCTAGGCACGGCCATTATTTTAAATTCATAATTTTTCACAGGGTCATGTTATGAGACACACACACTGCTCTGATCATAATACAAACCAGTGGCTCTAATTTCGGGAAAATGAACAAAAATGCTCTTAAATTTTCAATTTTTTCGAATTTTTGACCGATTTTTATTGAATCGATTGGGCACATTTTCTAAGCATGAAAAAATTATCTTGACCCTGATTCAGGAAATGGGGTTGGTGTATTGACGGGAAAATTTAAAAATTTTCTTTTTTCGACCGTACACAACTCCATTCCCTGAATCAGGGTCAAGGAAGCGTTTTCATGCTTCTGGAATGCGCACAATCGATTCCCCGATAAAATTACCCTTATATGGGTCATTTTTAGTAAAAAAATATTCCGGTCCCAAAAACATTTTTCGGGCCCAAAAATCACAAAGATCCAGTTTGTTGACACCTTATGTAACAAATTCTTGCGAAAAATCCAATTTTTTACCCATCTAAAACTATTTTTAAGAAATTTTTTATGCTTATTAGCACGTATTCAAATCTCCGCCACTTAATTATTTAGTACTTTATACCCCAAAGCCGTTACACGCTGTGCCATCCATTTTACTAACGGAAATTTATTACAGGGTTGCGCAAAAAATGAATTTTTGCGATTTTTCAACCAAATTTTCGCCAAAAAATTTTTATTTTTTAAAATAACCCTATGGGGGGGGAGATTTTCTATGCGAATAATCGATTGAGCGCATTGAAAAATCTTGAAAACGCTTCCCTCTGACCCCAAATCAGTCCCAAAAAACTATAAAAATTGCAAAAATCCGGTTTTTTGGGCTGATTTGGGGTAAGGAAAACGTTTTCAAAAATCAGGGGAAAGCGTTACCTGAAAAATTCGTTAAAATTTGAAAAATCCGACAAAAATTGAAAAATTCGTTAACATTGAAAACTTTGTCAAAAATTGAAATTTTTTTTGGCAAAAAATTTTAGCACAAACAAATCAAAAAATTGAATTTTAGCCAAAAAATCGAATTTTGGCTTTCAATTTTTGGCCAAAATTCGATTTTTTTCGGTTTTTGGAGTGATTTGGAGTCAGAGGGATGCATTTTTAAGATTTTTCAATGCACTCAATCGATTCTCGCATAGAAAACCCCCATAGGATTGTTAAAAATAAAAAATAAAAAAAATTTTTGGAGAAAATTTGGTCGAAAATTGCAAAAATCCGGTTGTCTTTTTGCGCCACCCTGTACATTGTGCTAATTAAAATTAAAAAATATTTCAGGAAAGAGGACCTTCGTCGTATAGCTTTTTTAAAAAGGGCAATAGCTAAATCAATTTTTCTGATTACAATTCTCGCACTCATATTTTTACCTAATTAGCACGTCAATTCTCGGAAGCTTAATAATAACTAATCTTTGAATTTTTTATGAAACGAAAGAATTATGGATCGATAAATAGCTGCAGGGGTTTCGTTTTCTTTTTTTTTAAATTATTAAGTTGCTGAGTATGGGGAATTGCCCTCAAGGGTGGAAGGATGTCTCGGCAAAAAAAGAAATAAAGATGCAAAAAATGTCGTTTTTTGCATTGGTGAAAAATTCGTTAAAAATTGGAAAACTCTTCAAAAATCGAAAAATTCGTCAAAAATTGTTTAATTTTTAAAAATTGAAGTACGGCTCGGCAAAAAAGAAGTAAAAATGCAAAAAAATCAAATTTTGCACATAAAAAGCAAAATTTAAATAAATATTAGAAACTGCAATGTAAAAAATTAAAAATTATCCTATCTAAATCAAACTTGATAATAATATAAAAAAACATGGTGGGATGGCCGAGCGGTCTAAGGCGCTCGGCTTAAGCTCTTGCTTAGCACGTTGTGCTTCCGAGTCTGGGTTTCCAGGCGTGGGTTCAAATCCCACTCCCACCAGTAATTTTTTGCAATATGGAACAAATTACTCCTACAGTTGTAATGTACGGTAATTAAAGTATATGAGATCCTCGAAAATCGAAAAACTCATAAACAATTGAAAATTTCATCAAAAATTGAAAAAATACTTTAAAATTTTCGACCTTTTTTGAAAGATATTTTACAAGTCGGGTGCACAAATGTCGGGACGCAATTATTAGCGTGCAAATATCGGGGCACAAATGTCGGGGATATATATTGAGGCGCAAGTGTCGGGGTGCAAATGTCGTTGTGCAATTATAGAGCGCAAATATCGGGGCGCAAATTTCGGGGCACAAATATCGTTGCGCAATTATAGAGTGCAAATATCAAGGCGCAAATATCGGGACGCAAATGTCGGGGATGCAAATGTCGGGGATGCAAATATATTTGCGCAAGTATAGAGTGCAAATATCGAGGCGCAAATATCGTTGCGCAATTATAGAGTGCAAATGTCAAGGCGCAAATATTGGGGCGCAAATGTCGGGGCGCATATATTGGGGCGTAAATATCGTTGCGCAATTATAGGGTGCAAATGTCGGGGCGCAATTATTAGCGCGCATATGTCGGGGCATAAATATGAAAGTGCAAATGTCAGGTGCGCATATGTGAGAGCGCAAAAGTCTCCCACCCAAAAATCTTGGGTACAGCACTGACCATAACAAAGTTTACGAATTTCTTTCGAACAAAATTTTTTTTTCCTTTTCTTCAATTTGTATGAGTTTCCATTTTTTAAAATTAAATTTTCCTATTTAATCTGAAAAATTAGCATTTGGCTATTCAACTTTGAACTATTTCTGAGAATGCACTTGGGCAATTCAAAATTCACATAGCGTGCTGCTGCGTTGTCTAAAGTTTTAGGAAGAGCATTTTTTATGTGCATATATTTATTTTTTGCTCTCTGGGCATGATCCAACGAGACATGTCTAAAAATTTCATTAGACATATAAATTTTTTTCTTATATGGCAAAAATAGAATAAAATAAAAATTCGTCCTTGAGAAGAACTCGTTGATCAGATTGACAAGAAAGATACTGTTTAAAAAAAACTATTACAGGGTGACCCAAAAAACTGTACTTTTGCATTTTTTTGGCGAAAGTTTTCAAAATTTTTTTTTCAAAAATCACCTATAAGGGGCTATTTTCATGCGATTTTTGAAAACAAAATTTTTTGAAAATTTTTCGCCAAAAAACACAAAAGTACGGTTTTTTTGGCTCACCCTGTATACCAATCAAGTCTTGAAAAAGGCCATAAGTCATGGTTAGTTAAAATGGTTTAAAAATGAATGAATCAATTTTTTATTTTTGAGGGACATAAAAAAATTTTATGTCTTTTTTAATGTCTTTTTCCAGTAAAAAATCTCAATTTTGGCACAAAACATTGACTACAAATTGTATTTTTGGCCAAAAGATCATTTAATGGGGGAAGAATAGCGATTTTTTGACGATATATGCGTCCCAACATTTGCTTTCCGACACTTGCGCTTCGACATTTGCGCTCCTAAAGGAGGATATTTTGAATAGTTTTGTTGTTCTGTTATTGTTATGCTGTTTGTTATAAAAATTGGAGGTAATCACGAACTTTTAACGCACCCTGTATAGTTTTAAAAATGCCGAAAACTCCGAAAAAACACAAAAGTATTTCATGAGAGGAGAAATTGCGAATTATTAGAGCATCAGAAACTAGCAGCAAAAGTGCTTTGGCCAAGAATTGGGGAATCCCTAGATTTTTGCTTCGAGAAAGAATTATGGCAATTGATGAAGGCCAAGAATTTAGCATCAACTTGTTACAAGTACTAAGAATACTGAAACGAGCCTGGGAAGCAGTAGAGCCAGAAACCATCAGGAAGTGTTTTAAGCATGCAGGATTTGTGATCGAAGAACAGGTAAGCATAACCAATTTTTCTAGAAGTTGGAATCGTATCCAGAAGATGACCTTGATGAGTTGACGAGACTTTTGAGTGCTCTAGAAATTCGCGGTGAAGTTGAACAAGGAGTTGCAAACTTGGATGATCTAGATGTGGATGAAAATTTGACGACAGATTTTTTAAATTTTTTATCAATGATTTGTTTTTTTTAAGAAGAGGACACATCCCTAGTTCATGATGAAGAAACAGTGGAAGTGATCAACTTCGAAGCTGAAGAACTGAACTTTGGACAAGCCGAAGAGATGGCACTGACTGCGAAGACTAATGCCACTCCAAAAAGCGATGATTCCGAGACTCAAAAAGTTTCGAAGGCCGAGCAGGATAAGAGGACGGCAGCGAAAGAGCATCGAAGCCAACAACTAGCACCGATCGAACATCCAATTTGACAAAGGCCAAGATCCGGGAAATCTCGCGACGATTCCAGAATTTGAGAGGGAGTAACGGAAATAACCCTGAATGTAAGATTTAGCTGGCCAAAAAACCCTACAATGATTCCGACGCAGACTGGGCGTGCAAAAAATCTAATTGTGGAGATTCCAGAGACCAACCTAAATGCCCCAAAGGGCGCTGCGAAGCAAAAAGTCTTCTGACCAAGGAAAATGCTACCAATAATAGTTCAAAGAGAATCTATGACTTGTTTTTTTAAGAAGAAGACACATCCCTAGTTCATGATGAAGAAACAATGGAAGTGATCAACCTCGAAGCTGAAGAACTGAACTTTGGACAAACCGAACAGACTTGATGACAGCCGAAGAGATGACAGACTTCATGGAATTTGAATACTTACTAGATGAAGCAGAAGTCGAAAATTAATTCATTTTTGTATCATTATTTGTTTTGTTAATTACCTGCTGAATGTTCGATTTATTATTGTTTTGAAATAAATTTCGACATGGAAATCCTAACCAGCTGGCAAAGGCAAGTTCTACACACATTTTTGGCGTCGTTTGCTTCTGACGACATCTTCAACGTGGATGAGATCGGTCTCTTTTGGAAAGCGTTGCCAAATAAGACTATGGTCTTGGAATCCGTAAAGCCGGCGACCGTGAGAAATTGTTTCAAGAAGGCTGGTTTTGTGATCATTTTCACAAAAAGCAGAAGTCGAAAATTAATTCATTTTTGTATCATTATTTGTTTTGTTTATTATGTGTTTTGTTAATTACCTGCTGAATGTTTGATTTATTGTTTTGAAATAAATTTTTTGCGTTAAATTGAAATAAAATGTTTTTATTAGGGCCAAAAAATCGAATTTTTACGACTTTTTGGCTCCATTTTTTATCTCCTCTTCCCAGCATACGAAATATGGATATTGCTGCAAAATGATCGTGGTGGAATACTAGGTGTGATAATGAGGCAAATTTGGTACTAACACGAGGTGCTGGGGATTTTGATATCAACTATGAAGACCCTGCAGTGCGTGAAGAAATCGGGCGACATAAACATATGGACATAGACCACTCGGAAAGCTTTACCTACCGGGGATCGAACCTTCGGGCCGAATGTTGCTTAACTTGCCAGATCGAACCGTCGGCTTCCTTTTCCACTGAACTATTGAGCGCTAACTTTTTTGCACTCGCTAAACAGATTATATAACCAATCTAGCACTAAAACTACACAACAATGACGTCTATGGAAATAACACACCACCACATTGCCTCCGCAATTCTCAACCGCGTGCTAAATAAAGAAAAGCAGCCAGCTGTTATGAAATTTTCTTCTTCTCGATTCAAAAAAAGACCTGCCCATTTCCCATAACTGATATAAAAGGTTTATGAAGAACAAACACAAAGAATGGAGGAAATTTTCGATAAGCTATCAACCCTTTTTCGAATACATAATGGGCAAGCAAATTGCCCTGATAAGTCAATAATTGGTGGAATTTATCGAGAAGCACAAAGCGGTACCGAAAATCAATGAAGTTTATAGGGAGGGGAAGAAAAATGGACTAGAAAAAGCGAGAATTTTTGGGGGGAACGTTATATTCAAAAATCTTCTGCGCTTTATGCATTGAATCAGGGAAAATGTATTGAAGCGAAAAGCCAGACATCTCAAAATTCAAACAATGCGACGTTTTAGCGCTGATTTTGTAGTAGGGTTTTCAGCCATTCTACATTTTTTTCACAAAAAGTGGTGCTCTACAAAGGTGTTTGTCGTGATCTGAATAGCAACTTTGTAGAACACCACTTTTTATGAAAATATTTATGTGATGGAGGAACTAACAACAGGTTGATAAGAGATGTCCGCGTAACAAAGACCGGTAAGGATCTAGCATAAGGGATGGGGGTCACTCACGAGAAAAATTTTTCGAAATTTTTTTCCTGAAAATGACCTCTCTAGGGTGCTCAGAAAATGACAATTTTTGAAGCAAAAATGAAAAGTTTTGGTGAAAAATCGTGCGGGGCCATTAGGATTTTTAGAAAAAATTTTCAAAAATTTTGTCAAAAACATAAGGGTGGACCCTTATGATTTTTTTCGGTCTTTGGCCGGAATGAGGAACCACCCTGGGCCCTCCCCCTAGCTACGTCACTGCTATAGCCCCTCCCTCTTTTCCTAGCATTAATTCCTTAAACCCTATTAAAAATGTGTTATTTTTGCAAATAGGAATAACAAGTAAGGAATATAAAATTAGTTCCCTATAGAAACCTTCTAAAAAAATAATAAAGAAAAATGAGTAGTAATTAGCGAGATATATAGAGTGTTTTTCATACTGAAGTATGACTCTGGAAGGAGCAAATGAATATAAGCTCGTAAACATGCTTGTTTCAAAAATCAGCAAAATTAAACTTATTCATGAAAAAGGTTATATAAAAATTAACAAACGGATGTTTAACTCATTGAATGGGCATACAAATTTGACTACGTAGGATAAAACATGTGATTTTTATAAAACGGTAATTACTGAAAATCTCGTTGAGGATGAGTCATAAAATAGGGATACTTTTTAGGGATGCACAAGTTGTAAAAAGTGGAAAATTCTTGTCACCAGCCAGCAGGCCCGTAGGATTGTCACTTTTTTGTAACTTGTGCCACGGAAGGAGAGAATTGAAAATTTCAAAGTATAAAAAATTAATCATCATCAAATGATAACACAAACTCCTCGTGACTCAAGAATCACATAAATCAAAAATTGCGGGCGTCATGCATTCAAAAAAAGCACAAAACCCGAGCTAGTCGGTGTCAACCATACAAATTAAAGCACCACTTCAATAATTTACAACCAAATCGAAAAATGATATATTCGGAAAGATCATGAAAAATGGAACATTTTTTGTTTTTACGGTATGTTCTGAATCGTTGTAGTTTTCAAGATAATTGCGTTTGAAATTGTTCATGCATTTCGTTGTAATACACAAACTTTTTAAAATTTTTTGCGGAAAAATCGATTGTTGCATCAATCTTTTAAATTTTCATAAAATGGACATTGTAGCAATTTTTATAGCTAAATGAGACGAACAAAATGACACAAAAATTATCCAATTTGAACATTGTTTTGGGTTATTGAAATGAAAACATGAATCAGGGTTTTCGTTTCAATAACCCAAAACAATGTTTAAATTGGATAATTTTGGTGACATTTTGTTCGTCTCATTTAGCTATACAAATTGCTACAATTTTCATTTTATGAAAATTTTAAAAATTTATGCAAAAAGTCGATTTTTTCGCAACAAATTCAAAAAAGTTTGTATATTACAACGAAATGCATGAACAATTTCAAATGCAATTATCTCGAAAACTACAATGATTCAGAACATGCCGTAAAACAAAAAATGCTTCATTTTTCATGATCTTTCCGAATATATCATTTTTTTCATATGGTTGTAAATTACTGGACTGGTCCTTTAAAAAAATGCACATACCGCTTATACATTATATTGGTCATTGATGTTACAAAAAATTACAATTTATCCATCTCGATGTTTAGCAAGTTAATTAAGCGTTATTCAAATTATTTCAATTAGGAAATCTTCGCATACTTTTTTTATATTAACATATTTCGTTAGCCTTGTCGTTTTGCTATTTTTTACATCATGGGTCTGTTAGCATCCATACCACAAATTGTACAGATGGACCAAAAATATGAGTGTGTAGTAACTTCTGGTGACGATTGGAGCTACTTATATAATTTTAATGAATCATTCGTAACGCTATATCATTATCAGTTGTGTTATATTGCAGTGGCTATGGAAGATTGGTTAAGGTATGAAAAGTTTAAAAGAAAAAGATTTTTTTTGCTTTGGTGTTCTGGGGCATGGAACCTTCTCCGAGATCAAATGAAATCTGAGTAAAACTATAACCCCGTAATACATTTTCGTCAGCGAGTTAAAGGACAGTCCAGTCAGTTACAACCATATGAAAAAATGATATATTCGGAAAGATCATGAAAAATGGAGCATTTTTTGTTTTTACGGCATGTTCTGAATCGTTGTAGTTTTCGAGATAATTGCGCTTGAAATTGTTCATGCATTTCGTTGTAATACACAAACTTTTTAAAATTTTTTGCAGAAAAATCGATTTTTGCATCAATCTTTTAAATTTTCATAAAATGAACATTGTAAAATTTGTATAGCTAAATGAGACGAACAAAATGACACCAAAATTATCCAATTTGAACATTGTTTTGGGTTATTGAAAC
>OZJO01002468.1:0-17261 GCA_900406225.1 Acrobeloides nanus | reverse complement strand
TTTTTCATATGTGGTATTCCATTGTGTACTCGTGTAGGGGTCTTCTCGATTATTGACATTGGTAAATAAAAAATTTTTAGGGTGGAATATTTCTATTTCATGCCATAGAAAATCTGAATGCAAATTGGAATTCATTTTCACTCAGTCTGGTGCAAATTATTATTGTTTGTTATGTTTATGGTTAGTCATATATGAGGTTTTCGTCGAGATTTCGAAAATCGAGACTATCGAAGATATTGATCTCGAAATTGGGCATTTTAGCGTTTTCGAGATCTCAAAGAAATCTCGAAATCGAGAGTCTCGAACAGGGCCCGAAAAGTTAGGTGCTAGCACCCGCACCCAAAAGTAGTGTTGTACAATTTACGTAAAAGCATGTAAATTACTTTCAACGAATTAATTGGAAAATCAGGTACTGATGAGTGCTAGCAATCATAGATGCCAGGTGCGGTGGGTGCCGGGTGCGGTGGATTCTAGTACTCATAGGTGCTGGTGAGTGCTAGCACCCATGGATGCTGGGTGTTAACACCCATGAGTGCTGAATGCTAGTGTGCACTAGCACTCATGGGTGCTGATGGGTGCTAGCACCCATGAGTGCTGAATTCTGATGGGTACTGGCGACTTTCGAACTGATCTCGGATCGAGATTTTTTTTCACCGAAATAATCATTTGAAAGTCGGATAAAAAAAATCGTTATTTTCTGAACACTTTAAACTTAAAAAACCCCCATTTTCAAACAATTTTATCGCATGTGGAGCTGATTTTTGACTTAATAAACGGAAATATCAACCAAAAGTTGCATTTTCTGACAACCCTGTGTTTAGGCGTCGACAAATTCCTAGAAGATATTGCCGAGATGCTCCGAGTATCGCCTAAAAGTGAAGTGACCATGCTTTCATTGGCTAAAATGGGAAAATACAGCTTCTATTTAAAAAAGCTACAAATATTTTTTGGTCCAGTCGGTGGTTACATCAAATGGGCTTGGTGTCTATTTAGCCCCGCAGTTCTTGTCGTATGTTGGTTTATTTCTTTCAAAATATAACATTTTTTTAAAGTTTTTACTGGGGTTTTCTGTTCTCGGATATCACAGAGTAACGTTCAACAATCAGAAGCTTCCTTGGATGTATGAGGGTGTTGCTTGGGTGGCTATGGTTGGACCTGTAAGTATAGTCCAGTATAGTATTCGAGTACACTACTCGAACGACGTACTCTTAAACTACTCGATGAATCGAGTAGTATACACTGAGATTCGCATATTGAATCGAGTAGTGTGCACTACTCGACTCGATCTTTCGATTTCAGTCGATTAATGTACTCGTATACTACTCGACATGTGAGTACTCGTGAAGCGAGTACTCGAGTTAACATTGGTATAGAAAAGCGTCCGCAACAAATTTTTAGTTGTTTGTTGTTCCATTCACTGTAGTATACACGATTTATGAAACGTGGAAACGGCACAAGGTAGAGGAACACTTCATTCAAAAGTTTTACCAAACTTTCTAGCCTCTGTCAAGTGTATGGAGTTCGGAAAACTGGCGACATAAACAAGAAATTGTAGAAGCTTCTGAGCCCAAACATATTGTCAATCCCGAAAATGATTATGCGGTAATAATTGCTTAAAGGACCAGTCGAGTGGGAAAAAAGTTGCCATTGTTTTGTTGATATTCGGAAAGTCGATGAAAAATGGAACATTTTTTGTTTTTACGACATGTTCTGAATCGTTGTAGTTTTCGAGAAAATTGCGTTTGAAAATGCATGTTTTCGTTGTAATACACAAACTTTTTTGAGTTTTTAATCGATTTTTCAATTTTCATAATTGTAGCTATAATTTTTTATAGCTAAATGAGACGAACAAAATGACACCAAAATTATCCAATTTCAACATTGTTTTGGGTTATTGAAACGAAAATTCTGATTCATGTTTTCGTTTCAATAACCCAAGACAATGTTCAAATTCAATAATTTTGATGTCATTTTGTTTGTCTCATTTAGTTATAAAAAATGATAGCTACAATGTTCATTTTATGAAAATTTAAAAAAACGATTAAAAATTCAAAAACGTTTGTGTATTACAACGAAAACATGTAGACAAATTCAAAATTTCAAACGCAATTTTCTCGAAAATTACAACGATTCAAAACATGCTCCATTTTTCATGAACTTTCCGAGTATCAACAAAAATTTTTCCCCCACTGGACTGGTCCTTGAATACAATTTTTGAAAGCTGATTTTTTAAGTATATTGATCCAATATCACGAGGCCCGTCGGCAAAATCGAATCGAAACTTCCCATCCATAAATGTGATTGGCGATGATGAAATGTATGCTAGAGCTACGGAGAGAATTCGCGAATGGACTGAACGAAATTCAAGGAGGCTAAGCCAAGCACCTCGAGTGAATGAGCTTCCAAGCAATAGTGGAGATGTTATTCAAGTCATCGAGGACCAAACAAATGCGGAATCCAGCGAAGCGCCTGATGTTTCTGATGATCAAAATGATAACTATGGCTGGAGGAGTGGTCGACTCAGGGACTTCGAGTTGGTTGACGATGGCCAGCTATCATCTAAAGTGGACTCGGATAAGGCCAAACCAGATCGAGTATCCATTGGGCGTTCGTTGAGCGCCGAGCGTAGTCGGTAAAGATTATATTCTAGCAAAAAATTTGGAATCTGCGCTGTTTTCGAACGTTATTCTATGAAGAAGCATAGTTCTTTCGGTACGCCGTCAGACTGTCCGATCTTGCAAGTTAAGCAACGTTGGGCCCGGAGCGTCTAAAGTTCGGTTTCTGAAGCCTTGAGCATGTGGAATCTCCTGGCTCGGGCATGCGCAAAAGCCCCAGTAATTTGAAAGTAACTCCTGTTGTGGGCTGAGCACCCCTCCTGAAAATGAATAGGAAGAGAGGGAGGCAGGAAAATGCTTCCTCGTTTCATGTTTTCACAAGAAGGTCAACACAAAAATTTTAGCTCACAAACCCCATCCGAGGCCTCCGAAGAGCTCAACCTGTTTGGACCACCACCAGAACCGAACGGTTTCGAAATTTCTATGTCCGATACTGTCCGTTATCGTTCGTTGAATCGCCGAAGTGACCAGAAACGTAGTCGAGCTTTTGAAGACGCCTTTAACGTAATCGAATTAGCCGAAATTCCAACGAAGCCAATAAAAATAGTCGAGCCTCCTGCAAGTCCTATATCAAGTATGAAAATTCGGTTGTAGCACTTTTCGAAACTATTTTTAAAAAGATTTTAAAAAAGCTCACGCCTCCGCAAGACCTAAGCTTTAACGAAATTTTCTAGCTTCAAGCGTTCAACCCGAAACGCGACCCCGATTANCGAGCCTCCTGCAAGTCCTATATCAAGTATGAAAATTCGGTTGTAGCACTTTTCGAAACTATTTTTAAAAAGATTTTAAAAAAATTTTCGTTTCAATAACCACAAACTTTACGAAGCGAAGGAAATTTTTCTTTTTACAAACCAAAAAAGGCCGCATTTTTGTTACAATGCAGGATAGCCTAGGCTTAGCTTATAGGTAGCTTACTAAGCTCACGCCTCCGCAAGACCTAAGTTTTAACTTTTAGAGTAACCTAGGGTTAGCTTATAGGGTAGCCTAAGTTTTAACTTATAGAGTAGCCTACATGAATAAAATGACACCAAAATGATTGAATTTAAAGAATGTTTTGGGTTATTGAAACGAAAATTCTGATTCAGGCTAATCGCTTCAATAACCCAAAACATTCTTCAAATTAAAACATAGGTTTTGAAAAACTTAGAAATTTTCTAGCTTCAAGCGTTCAACCCGAAACGCGACCCCGATTATATAGTGAGGCGACAGATTATTCGATTGGTTCCNCGAGCCTCCTGCAAGTCCTATATCAAGTATGAAAATTCGGTTGTAGCACTTTTCGAAACTATTTTTAAAAAGATTTTAAAAAAGCTCACGCCTCCGCAAGACCTAAGCTTTAACGAAATTTTCTAGCTTCAAGCGTTCAACCCGAAACGCGACCCCGATTATATAGTGAGGCGACAGATTATTCGATTGGTTCCTTGTCTATTAATCCAGTTGATCAATCGTATACAAATTCCAATAGTACTATATCATCTATAGGTGGACGACGGGTAATTTTTAAATTCAATCAGAGTGTTTTACACCTATCAATATTAAGTAGTGTACAAAGTAGTACATTTTTCGGTACTATAAATTTCGCCGCGAATCTCGCCACGCTAACTTTCGTGTCAATAAACATATTTAATGCCTGATTTACAATATGTATATTGAAACGAACGTGGCGAAAGTTATAGTGTCCATCTTTCCTTGTTGTCACCCAAGGGGTTTCACAAACCGCTTTCAACAAAAAATTTTTAGTTTTGCTGAATTTAGAAAATCAAAATTTAGACAACCTAAAATTTAGAAAGTCTGAAATTTAATAACCCAAAATTAAGCCTAAGGTTTAAGGCCTAAGAACTAAGCCTAAGGCTTAAGGCCATTTTTTCTTGTAATTTTAAGGGGGCTGCTTTTAAAACTTTTTATGATTCGCTAAAATAAAAATTTCGACCCTAGTGGGATCGAACCCGCGCCAATAACATGAAAGGCCAGCGTCTTATCCATTAAGCCATGCGCGCCCAGCTTTTTGGAATCTCGTCATGAAAGAGAGCTTTTTTTAGAAATATTTTTTCAGTTTCTGAAACCAATTGCCACCCGACCACCTCGATTAAAACGTCCACAACCAATCAGAAATCCTTCAATTCAACGCAAACCGTCAGTCGGTTCAAGTACAAGTCCTTTATGATTTGTTGTTTATAACCTCATTATAATTTAATAAAAAATTTTTTTAAAAAGTAGGAAGGCAGATTATTCTCTTGGGGACCCAAGTGATTTTTAGGGCATTCCAAAAATTTGAAAATGATTTAGGTCCAGGGTTGCACAATGGAAACATTTCCAATTTCCGTTTCCCGGAAATTTGGAAATATTTCGGAAACGGAAACGATTGACCCAGGCAACAAATTTTATGCTACATGATCAATCGTTTCAATAAACACGATTTTATTGAAACTCTAACTTTGCCTGATTTAAAATCGTGTTTATTGAAACGATTGGACATGAAGCATAAAATTTGTTGCCTGATTCAATCGTTTCCGAAAATATTTCTGTTACCGTTTCAGGAAATTTGTGCAACCCTGATTCTTTCAGGTATCAGGCATATTTGCCTGATTCTTTCAGGCATTTTTTTAAGTGTCCAGTTTTTTGTGCGCCACCCTGTAAATCTATATGAAAATGATGAACTTGTTATGTAAGATGTTTTTGTTGCCTATATTTGTTTCTCTCTTCATAATAAAATTTTTATAATAAAATAGAACATCTTTACTCGTTAACAAACGGATAAAAAACAAAAACCTGTAATAAGAATAAAAATAAGATTAAATTCTGGAACGGACTAAATTGCCCACTAAACGGAAATGTGCACGATCTTATGTCGTCATAAACGACAGCACACAATGGACAATTCATGTGGAATGAAGATTGAAAAAGTAATTCCTAATTAAAATATATTATAATCTAAAAATTCATATATATACAGGCTGTCCCAACAAAAAGTGGAATTTTCGTGATTTTTTCATGAATTTTGGACCCGAAATTTTTTCTAAAAATGGCACCTATAGAGGTAATGTGGAGAATAGATTGCGCGCACTCCCGGAGAAGTGTGAAAACGCTTCGTTGACTCTGATTCAGAGTAGCGTATTGATGCAAGAATGAAAAAATTCGGATTTTGACAGGATATTCGAAAAGTTTTTTTTGACAAGATATCCGATTACTTAGCGTTTTTCTATGCGAGAAATAGATTACGCAACACTTTTTGCAGCACGCGCAGTCGATTTCTCGCATAGAAAAACCCTAGAATATCCGATCAAAATCTGATTTTTTTCATTTTCGCTTCAACACGCTACCCTGAATCAGGGTCAAGGAAGCGTTTTCACGCTTCGTGAGTGCGCGCATTCGATTTCCTGCATCAAATTACCCCTATATGAGTCATTTTTAGAAAATTTCAGGTCCAAAATTCATGAGAAAATCACGAAAATTCCATTTTTTCGGGGACACCCCGTAAAAATAAATTCTAGAAGTGGTTTTTGTGCAAAAAATAGACCGTAACAAGCATAATAAGGTTGAGCAAAACATCGGTCAAAAACATTTCAATAGTCAACAAAAAATAGATTATTAGAAATTTGTTAGGATTCTTTTAGGTGGTAACAACTTTTTTTTCTAAAATTTTTTTGGCAGGCATGGAACGAGAAAAGATGATGGCAAAAAAGAGACCTATAAAATTTGAATTTGAGAAATAAGGGTATTATTTCTCTTGTTTAAAAAATAACAATGAGGGGTCTGCAAAAAAAACTTTTCGAAAGTGCATTTTTTATGCGAATTTCGGATTAACTGTAAATCGTTACTTTTTTGTACTTTCGAAACGTTTACGCAGGCCCAATGAGGAATTGGATAACAATTTTTCTTAAAGTAACAACATTTGAAGAGCAAAAAACAAACCCTATTGATAGCAAATATTTTATTCGAATGATTTTTAGGCTGAAAAATTTTTGTCTACAAAATCTGAAATTGATCAAAAATTGAAGATTTTTAGCGAAATTCACAGGACCAGTCCACTTTTTTATGCAATTTGGAGAATTTTTTGTTTTTACGACACTACTTGAAAATCTAACGGTAAAAAGTTTTCGTTTCAATAACTCAAAACATTGTTCAAATTGGATAATTTTGGTGTCATTTTAATCGTCTCGTCGAGCTATAAAAAATGCCGTTTTTCTTTTTTGAATTTTATGATGTTTGGGTTTTCGCTTCAATACATTTTCCCCTGATTCAATGGGAGAGCGGTTTCAAGTATATCTCATTATTCAAAATCATTCGAAACAAAATTTCCACTTTCATTTGAACCCTATTAACTATTTAAAAAGATACGTTAAATAATTAAGCTAGAAATAAAATTATGGGGATCACCTAAAATTGCATCTCATTCTTTGCTGGTTTGAGAATAGTGCACAGCAGCAGCGTCAGAGACCGCTAACGAACCATCAAATCGGCGGAAGAGTGCGCCGGCGAGGCGTTTGCGGCAGTACGAGTCGCCACGCCACCTTCGATGTGACGGATTGCTTCGAGAATCGCTTGCAGATTGCGTTGCGCCAACGTTGTGGACGTTGAGGTTGGCGGCGACGGCCTCTGTAGCACACTGCCACCATTCGAGTCGGTCGGCGAGAACACCGATTGTGCAGATGGGATCTCCAAGTTGGCGGTTGCCAGTCTCAGCACACTGTTCGTGTCATTCGAAGCTAGTGGGAAGCGTTGCGGCACCGGCTGTGGCAGACCAGCCAACGCACTAGATGTCGTTGAAGCGAAGTTGAATGAGGTTGAGTGTTGATGGGTTGGTGGGAGAGTTGGTGAGACGAGATTTGACATTGATGGTTGGGGTGGGGCGCCGTTGAGAACGACGTTGCTGTAGAGATTTTGTGCTGCAGCAGCTGCTAGCAGTGAAGAATCATGGGTCAATGTGGGTGGTGGGGCTAATCCAGATTGTGTTCGAGAAGGCAATGAGAAGGCCGTGGATTCGGTTGGTGTTGGTTCGAGTGGGTTGCTTAGTGTCGTTTGGAAAAGAGCTAAAATTTTTTATGTAAATATGAATTTTTTTGGCATAGACTTGAATGAAACGAAAAGGTTTAAAACGATACGAATGAAACGAACAAAGCCAAATTCAGGGTTTTCGTGTCAATACTCAGGCAAATTCAAACCCGAATTGTTTTGATTCTTGTAAATCAGTTTCAGGCAAATCGTACGAATGAAACAAACGCACATGAAACGATTTGCCTGAAACTGATTTACAAGAATCATAACAAAATTTGAATTTGCTTGAATATTGACACGAAAACCCTGAATTTGGTTTCGTTCTATTATTTCGTTTCGTTCCATCCTCTTCGTTCCATTAGAGCCTATGCCTAGAGCTTTTTTGCTTGGTGTAGCACAATTTTTTGATTTCTTTCAACAACCCTTACATGAATGAGCACGCAGCACGCCAAGCGAAGCAGCCGCATCATTTATCGACTTGGCTCGAACCTCGAACAATTCATTTTCCAGCAACAATCGCAATCGTTGCTCCTTAGCCAGTGCCGTTTTCAATTCTTCAATGCTTCTTAGATAGTCCATCACTTCGAATGAAGGCAACGGCTGGGGTTGAGGTGGTGGAGGCGGCTGCACCGCCACTGGTTTTGACTCAGACGCTTCGACATCCATGTGCTCTTCATAGTCAACCTTGCGTTTTTTGGCCGCCGCAGAGTTGTTTTCTTGTAAAAGGTGCTCTTTTTCGTCCAGCAGGCTATGAATGTATTCGGCTGTTTGTTGGAGTATTGCAGCCTAGAAAAATTTTATATAAAAATTTTATAATTTTGTTTTACTTTAGACATTTTTTCGCCATCCTTTCGCGGAAGTAACGATCGCAGCGATTGAAATCCAGCATTTATTGATTGCATGCGACGACGCTCGTTACAGTTAGCAATTTGTCTTCTCATACGCCGGTCGTCAGCGGGTACACCATTCACGATATGCCCTTTCAAGTCGTTGTTATGTGCACCATCGGATGAAGTATCGTTAGCGCCATCACTATTCGAGCGGGTTGGTGACGGGCCTTCATGCTGGCTTGTCGTGGAAACACTAAAACGAAAATGTTGATTTTAAGAAATTTAAAAATTGTACAAGATCAGCTAAAAAATATTTTTAGGTGACTATTATTTGTTTTGGCTACCACGGAACTTTTTATCTAATCAGGCAAAAAAATTTCAAATTCAGGGTTTTCGTGTTAATGTTCAGACACATTCAAATCGTTTCGAGATGCCATTGAGACTCATTTCAAGACGGCTAGCGTCTCGAAATACTTTTCGAGACTGCAAATTTTTTCTGAAAATGGCCCTCTAGGGGTAAAAATATGCGAGGAATCCGAATTTATCATTTTCAAAGCGAAAAAACGCTTCCCTGATTCAGGGAAGGCCTGTGTATTGAAGTGAAAAGTTGCAAAAATCGGATTTTTTGCAATTTTTTTAAATTTCTAATAATCTACCAACCCTTTCAACTATCTTTTTTGTTGAAAACCAGGAAATTTATAACTTAACAATTTTATAACTCCTTTTTTGCTATTTTTTAATCATTTCCTTGTTATCTTTGATTTGAACACATTTTTTCCTATTTTTGTTTATTCTCCCTTGGTAAGAAGCTCAAACCACGTGCTCCACATTTAAACTTAAAACAACTTTACGACTTTTCCGAACAACAGCTAGAAAATTTCTCGAAGTTGGAGAAGAAGAAGTTTTTCCCGCTCTTTCACTCATTCATTCAAATAATAACTTTTTTTAAAAGGACGTTAGTTGGGATGGCGTTGAAGGCCGCTGGTCATTCCGAGAATAGCTGCCTGCTTACGAGTCCGAAATAGCCACACGATGGAATGTTATGGGTGAGTGGGGAGCAGGAAAAGAGAGTCGTTTGAACTGGCGAGCTGAAAATTTGGGTGTGTGTGAATGTGTGCTGCGTGTGGACTAACGACCAACGGGTATGTGGAAAACAGCAAAACGTTGAAGAGAAAGGCTGAAGACCGCCGGGAGCGAGTACACATATTTTAATGAATCAGCTGAGCCATCAGCTGTTGATTCACTCTCCGACCATCTAACTATACAACGGATTTTGACATGATTGAAGGAAGAGCACGGTGATATGCGTTTCATATGAGAGAGTTCTCGGAAAAGCGGATGTAGTTTGTTCGAAAAAAAAGTCCTTGGAGTTAGACAAAACAACTGGCACGGAATTTTGTTTTTGAAAACGTGGCAAATATTTATCTTGTGGGAAGAAAAAAACGAATATAGACTAGCAGCAATAAATCGAAAACAAAATTTTCTTGCGAAAAAATATGGGGGACTCTCAAATTTTTTTTAGTAATTTTGCTTCAGGGGAGCAGTGTTTGAATCTGTTGTACAATGGATTTTCTGTTGTGTTAACACAACAGAAAAAAACTGTTGTGCACAACCAGCCACATAGCGAGAAATCGGCTATAGGGGGAGGAGGAATTTCGAAAAAAACGCATTTTTAATTGATAATTTTCCGGCCTTCGGCCGGAATTCCTAAATTTTCAAGGGCATTTTCGGCTATAGGGGGGGGAGGCAATTGTCCGGATTGTCCCCCTCCCTCGCTACATGCCTGTGCACAACAGAAAAATCTGTTAATACAACAGGAAAAACTGTTGTGTTGTGCACAACACAATCATTCTGTTGTACAGAGTGTGTCAAAATAACGTTTTAGTTTTACATTAATATTTTTATAATTTTATGTTCTAATTTTAGATAAAAATGAAAGAATATGAAAAATTCAGAGATGCGATTATTAGAATGCATGAACGTGGTACAGGAGTGTGCGAAATTGGCCGACTTCTTGGCATAAATAAGGCAACAGTCTCAAGAGCAATACAGAGATTTGAAGAAACAGGAAGCAACATCGACAGGCCTGGAAGGTGTCGGCCAATTTCGCAAATGGGCATAATGCCCATTCGCTTCTTTATTTATTTGTCTTTAACTATTCTCACCAAGTTTTTTTTCGCTACTTGCTATTTTTCTAGCACACGTGTTTTTAGAAACATTTTTGCATAAAAATTAGTAATCTTTTTTTCAGGAACATGCCACTTTTTGTCTCCCCAAAAATTTGTTCTTTCAACGAATCAGCTGCTAATGGTTAGCCAGTTATACAACTCAAATTCTACACTTCTGATAAGAAGACAAAATAACGAGTTCGAGTTTCTGCTACAGGTAACGAGCTACAGATTGACGCAAAAAAGATGCTTTTTTACATTTGGGGACCCCAGTGACGTAGGAAGAGTGTGGAGCAGGCATAGATGGATGGAGGGGAGGGGGTCATAAACGATTCCCTAATGCATAAAAATGATATTTCTCATTTCAAAATCGCTTTCATAAATTACCCCTAGGAAGTGATTTCCAAAAAACGAGGAAAATGACCATTTTCGCTTCAAAAATCCAATTTTTTTTCCTGGATCAGGGTCAGGAAAGCATTTTTTTTCAGTTTGGTATATAAAAATGCGAATTTGTTGGTGAGTTTCGTGATTTGAATGTTATTTTTGGGTGAATTATGCATTTTTTGATGATCCATTTCGCATTGTTCACATAAAAATCTCAAATTTTTTGCGCTTCGCTCGAAAAAAAATGCGAATTGGGTACTTAATTTTTTTGCGAATTCGGGATCATGTTCCCCTTTGCCCACGTATAATTTATGGCCAGATCTCATCTCTAACGATCAAAGTGCGAATTATGGTGCGATCGGTACATTCTTCCCTTTCTCAAATGTGTATGATTTATGTTTCCTGTAACGCCTTATGTGTATGCAAGATGCCGGCAAGAACAAGGGGGGCCTAGTGCATGCCGAATTCCTTCCACTATCAGCTTTTTTACACATTGGAATTTTGTAACGTGCACATGAAATTAATTAATTATGATAAATAATACAATTTTATAAATGAAGATAACCGTTTAGACCGGAACTAAGACAAGAACTTATTTTGAAAGAAAACGTTTTTTCACAAAAACTCACCCCTTCTTCTCTTCATTTTTTAATGTCTATCGCTGCTTTTTACATGGGTCGAAAGTCGTTTGAACGGACGGAAGAACTCCATTTTTTTGCGCGTGTTATCAAAGACCGAGAATCAGGAGATAACGGCGCGCCGCTCTCCAGATGTGTAACAGCTGGCAGAAAAAAATCGAATTGGTTGCTTTCTTTCACGAAAAAGCACCATTGATTTAATGAAAAAAAGTGATGGATTTTTTCTGAATAAGTAAACAAAAAGTAAGAATTTTGCAAAAATTAGAAAAGTTGGATTGAAAATAGATCTTCTCTCATCTATCAGTTCTCAACTTTGTTGTTGAAACTTTACCGAATCGCGGATTTGAGGCATAGACAAGAACGGGATGAAACGATCGTTCAAATAACACATGAATGGGGATGACCAAGAGCGGGACGACATGATTGCCTGAATTTCAATAAATTTTGTTTATTGATCCGATTGGCAAAAATAATCAAATCCGCTATTCGAGAAAGTTTACAAAACAAAATTTATACTCCTCTTCATATTACAACCCGCAATCTTATCTTTGCTGGAAAATCAATTTTTGCACAAATAAAATTGCAAAAAAACTTTTTCACGAACAAATTTTTTTCAAAAAATTGAATTTGTGCAAATTCCCATTGTTCCTCCCAAAATTTCTATCTTTCTTTCCAGATTTTTTTACACAGCTTCGCTCTTTGATCAATTGCTCCAGTTTTTGACCGTCGGCTATAGCCATTTTTTGGTTCTCCTTGCGCGAACAGCTATTATTCATCTGTCTCTGTCGTATTCCGTCGTCGATTCATGCAAAAGCATTCGTTTTCTTTCTTTATTGAGAAAGAAAACGACCCATACGCATTGTCAATGGCTGTCCGTGTATGCGTGCTGTTTAGCGGACATTCCCCCCTCATTTTTTGCTATTATTCTCGGTTCGAAAAGTTTTTCCAGCTGTTCCCGTCGATTGAGTCGTAAAAAACGCCGAGGCAAGGTCGGCTGAGAATGAGAGAAAAGAGGGGAAAGGCCACGGCAGCCCGCCGATTTTTTGAGACATCGGTCGGTCGGCCAGGCCAACCAGCCGAACAACCATGGGGTTAAAAAAGAATGGCTGGCTGTCAGCCGATTTGGACCGGCCAAAAACGTTTGTCGAGGACAAAACAATTTACTATGATGCTGTCTTGAGAAAAAGCAGCCGATCTCTTCACGAAGAGGACTGTGCACAAGAGAGTATCAAAGCGAAAGTTTTTGGGCGCCATAACACACGAAGAGCAACAACCAAGGTTGAGCAGCTGGCCCAAAATATGGAAAGAACGAAGTCGTTGAGACTAAGAGACTACTATCAGTGGTATTGTTTAGAAAAAAGAATGCAAAATAGTAACAAAAAGAGACTGTTATACAAAATGACTGTTATAAAAAAATTTAAAATAAGGGATCAGTCTAGTGAGCAAAAAAGCTGTAAAATGCAATATTTCAAAACTAGCAGTCTCGAAACGTAATTTGAGGCTTTAGTGGTCTCGAAATCGTGACAAAACGGGTTGAATATGTCTGAACATTGACACGAAAACCCTGAATTTTAAATTTTCGTTTCAATAATCCAAAACTATTTTCAAATTTGATCATTTTTTTTGTTTATCTGTCTTTTTTATTTGCTATCCAAAAATTTCAATATTTTACCCACCTATGCGGATTCTGCGGCCAATCTCCTTGCATATACTCGTCTTCACTGGTCTTTTCACTCATGAGAATCTCTTCTTCGGGATACTCGGACTTGACCATTTTTGGAGGTATTTTTTGAGGTTGGAGATAGTCTTAATAACTCCTCCGAGATCCACTGATTTTGCTATTACCTAAAGAACACCTTTTGAAAATAAACATAACACATCGAAAACAAGATTGGCAGACACACGAAATTTCATCAATAGTCTCGCTCGATGTGAATAATATGTAAAATAATTATTCGTGCAAATTTTTCCGCAATATTGAAAATAGTCAACAAAAGTGATGACGAACAGATGTTTGGGTGCATGATTATCGAGGAAGATAAACGCTGTCCTAAAAACTAGTCGAAAAATTTCGAAAATTTCTTTGAATTTTCGTTTTCAATTTGTAGTCATGAGGAAAGTGAAAAAATGATCTGTACAAAAAATCTAAAAAGTCTTAACAGAAAAATCAAATTAGCGTGCAGGTACTATACATACACACATATGTTCTTTCAATTCAAAACGACTCGACATATGCATCAAGGAATTTGTCCTCGTGACATCGAAAAAATAAAAAACAAAAATTGTTGGCTGGCGTCCAACACGAAGAAAAATCGGGGGTCTCTGCGTGTGTTTGTGTTGAATAAGGCGCGCCGTTCTGTCGGTTATTATTGTGGAAAATGTGCGATTCAACTTATGATTCATCTTAAAATTAGAGACCGGCATGAAAAACTTTTTGGCAAAAAATGGAAATACCATTGTCCGGAAACGGGTTGAATTTGCCTGAATATTGATACGAAAACCCTGAATTTTACATTTTTTAAATACGCTTAATTATGAGTGTATTTAAAAAAGAAAGACGGCTAGCGCGCAGTCGTGAAACGCGCGCTAGCAGTCGTGTTTTCAGCAGTCCTTAAGTCCAAATGGCTGGCTTGTTATTGGCGCGAGTTCGATCCCACTTGAGTCGAAATTTGTATTTTAGCGAATCATAAAAAGTTGTACAAGCACAAACTCCCCTTAAAATTACATGAAAAATTTTGCCTATCATTAGTTTTTAGAGGAAAAAATTTTCTGCGTCGTATGGCGCTGGTTCAATCTCTGTAAGATTAGAATTGTTTTGCATCATTTAATAAGTGGAAAATTTTGATGATTTTTGGTACTGGGGGTTTTTTCTATGCGGGGAAAAATTTTTCAAATTTTTTGCAGATTCTAAAAATGCAACAAAAAATGCACATAGTCTGCAGATCAAGTCCAGATCTGGAATTGAACCTGCACCGTTTTTTGGAACGCGCAAAAATTTTTCAAGAAAAATAACGTCAAATTCGTGTTCTAGACCTCCCCCCCTTCCAAGTACCAAAAATAATCCAAATGATGCAAAAACAATTCGACTCCGACAGGGATTGAACCAGAGCCATACGGCGAAGAAAATTTTTTCTCCAAAAATTAATGATAGACAAAAAATTTTCAAATAATTTTAAAGGGGTTTGCTTTTACAACTTTCTATGATGCGCTAAAATAAAAATTTCGACCCTGGTTGGATCGAACCCGCGCGCCAATAACATGAATCGCCAGCGTCCTAGCCATTAGGCCATGTGCGCTCAGCTTTTTGGAACTCGCCATGGAACAGAGTTTAAGTTGATGAGGAACACGGGATCCGAAGCTTGAAAAAAAAAACTTTAAAAAAATTAAAAAGCAACAAAAGTCAAAACGGGATTCGAACCCGCAACCTTAACATGCAATTGTATAGTCTTAGCCATTCGGCCATGTTCTCGCGCATCTTTTTTGCAAGCTTCAGACATGGGAAGTAAAGATGTGGCTACAGGGTAGACTTTAAAAAACTGGAATTTTGCCATTTTTTGGAAAAAAATTTGAAGAAAAAAATCGAAAAAATGACGATTTCATGTTAAAAAAGTTAGCATTTTCAGAATTTTTCAATGCGCGTGATCGATATCTCACATAAAATTATCCCTAATAGATCACTTTTTGAAAAAAAATTTCGCAAATTTTTTCGTCAAAAAGCGGCAAAATCCGGTTTTTAAAGCCCACCCTGTAGTTTCTAAGAAAATATTAATAAATTTGGCAATTTTTCATTAAAGCCACGACAAACAATCCATACGCGAACAAGCACGCATGGTCACCAACTGATTCACCCGGTGGCTATTTAGCTACTTATAAATTCCTCTATTCTAAGAAGTTAACCGAAGGATCAAGCGTAGTCGATAAATGCGCCCGAACAAGTCTTCGGTCGGTCGGTGCCTGGCACTTTTATCTTCTCATCGACAGTTTATAATAATAGAAATTAGCCGCGCTAAACTTTCAGAAGATAACTAAAAATGCGTCTGGAGATGGATTAAAACATTGGCATGGACTGGTACATCCATGAAGTGACCATGAGGATATACATAATAAGAATGCTGTGGTTTAGCTACAAACTGTCTAATCCGCTTAATCGCGTTGTCATTTTAGAGAAAAATATTGCATAAAAATTAAAGATCAAATGTCTTAAAAGTACAATATAGAGATTATATATCGGAAAAAACAGACGTAATATTTTTTGGATTGCTACAGGATGTTCCAAAAAAACCGCCATTTGGTCATTTTTTGGCGAGAATTTTTCAAAAAATTTTTTCTTCCAAAATGATTCATTAGGGATATTTTATGCGAGAGATCGATTGCGTGCATCGAAAAACCTTGAAAACGCCTCCCAGATCATGAAATCTCCAATTTTCAAGTAGGAATTCCTACCGAAACTAACTGAAAAAATAGGAAAATCTTATATTTCATGATCTGGGAGAAATTTTCAAGGGTTTTCGATGCGCGCAATCGAATTCTCGCATAAAAATACCCCTAATGAGTCATTTTGGAGAAAAATTTTTTTGAAAAATTTTCGCCAAAAAATGACCATGAACATTTTTGAGCAAAAGAAATTTTGACGATTTTTGATGAAAAAATGGCATTATTTAGTGAAAAAATGGACATTTTTATTGAAAAATACGAAATTTTGGTGAAAAAACTTTTCAAAAAATTGGGCAAAAACATAATGAGGGACCATTAGGAAAATTTGTTCATTTTTCGGATTTTGGGGAGGGGGCATGTGCCCCCGGTGCCATCCAAACTACGGTCCTGCCAGGGGTCGCTGTTCCTGAAAAAAATTTGCAAAAATGGTTCTCCTTATGTTTTTGCTCAAAATTTTGAAAAAATTTTTTCATCAAAAATATTAATTTTTTCACTAAAAATTGCAATTTTTAACAAAAAAATGCCGTTTTTTAGTCTTTTTTGCCCAAAAAATTCAATTTTTTACAAAATCGAATTACATTACCGCCCCCAGAAATGACAGATTTTGAAATTTGCATAATTAATCAAGTTCAAGTTGGACCGTAAAAGTAACGAATTTTCAAAGCGTTTCTTCACAAACCCCCTGCTGAAATTTTTTCAGCAGGGGGTTTGTGAAGGAAATTTTTGAAAATTCGTTACTTTTATGGTCCAACTTGAACTCAGTTAATTATGCGAATTTTAAAATCTGGCACCCCTCCCCACTCGTACTCGGAGAATTTTGCGAATTTTCAAAATCTGGCACCCCTGTCCCCCGTATTCAGGGTTCTGGCTACACTACTGCCTGTAGAACTCCTTTAGATAAATTCCCCAAAGGTAGAAAAAATATCACATAAATTTCACCCAAAATTTTTTAAAGAAAAATGGCTAGTATTGTAATACAAAATAGATAAATCTAAAATTTGAACGTCAACATCATCTCAAAACAGCAAATAGATGAAATGATGCAAATTTTATAAAACAGTTGGTGCGCGGGAAACCTGTTCCTTCCTTTATGGCATTTGGCGCCAAAAGCGAAACAGCTCAGAGAAACGATGGCACGGCGCCAATGGCAACACGTGTCCATCCGAAACAAGTAAAACGACAAAAATGCCAATGTGG
>OZJO01002461.1:0-22377 GCA_900406225.1 Acrobeloides nanus | reverse complement strand
GGGGGTCGAAAAAACATGAAAAAATTGCCAAAATTCCAATTTTTTATACACCCTATAATTGTTTAAATATAACTAGTATTGGACTTTTTACATGTGTTTGGTATTTTATCTATAAATGTTATACTTTTGACGGTCTGGTTATTGAAACGAGTTTCACCAGCTTGTATTTTCGAATGCAGTTTTGTTTAATGTTTTTCCAAGGCTCACAGATTTTCAAGAATGTCAATGAAAGTGATTTTGAATCCGTTTGTTTTGAAATCTGGCGAGTTGAAAAAGAACCGAGGACTTCGGGTGTTGTTGAAACCGGTGAAGGAAACGAAGAAAGCCGATGTTGAGTTTATGGTAAATCATGTTATCAGGTTAGTAAAGTTGGATATTAAAACCATGAAAGGCACTTATTCGTAATGCCCCCTTCTCCCGTGGAGATAAAAGAAGAAAAAACACAAAAATGAGTTAAATTATGGGTGCCACCTGATTTTTCAAAAAATGCTGTCTTTGAGATGTCAAAAATCTGGCAAAATGCTGATTTTTCAGTTTCAAATCTGATTGTTGAGATGTGAAATTTTGTCAAATTTTATAAGAAATATATATGGAAAATTAACATTATGCTCCAGAAGTCATATTTGTTGATTTTGAAACAAATGTTGGCATCCCTGGATTAAATTATCAAAATTCATGTCGAAATTTTTTAATTTTTATCAAAAATTCAAATTTTATGGCATGAATTTTGTGATTTTCGCACATTTTTTGTGCCCTTTTTTAGTCCTACAGGAGGGTATTCCGAATAAGTGCCCATGAAATTTATAGAGATGTTCTTCGGTCATCATTTCGGGCTCAATTTCATCAACATTTGATTCTATTACGAGAACTAGAGCGTTACCAATGTAGCGTAGAATTTGTGAGGATGATCAAATGTTTAGGAAAAACGATTGAACAGGTAAATTTTTTATCCTATAACAGTGGCGTATCTAGGATTTCATTTTGGACGGAGTCGAAAAATCGGTTTCCTCTGCGATTTTTTCTCGAATTGTATTTTTGACCGTCAAGCTAAGCTTTTAGCCTAAACCAAAGCCTAAAAAAGATGAAAAATTAATTATTATTTTCAGCCTGGGGGGGGGAGATAGTGCATAGGTAAATTTCCCATTAAAAAAGACCAAATTTGACGATTTTTCACAAAAAATCGTAATTATCGGAGCATTTTCAGCCTATAAACAAGCATTGTCGCTGGAAATACAATTTTCCTGTCAACATAGAAATAACAAAATTACCATTTTTATGAGGGGGGACCCTATATTATTGTCGTCTCATTTTATGAATCGATATTTTTAGCTAGAAAAAGTGATTGCATCTGAATATGGAGATTCTTTTAGTGTTTGGCCACATCTCTTCAATGAAGTGTTTCAGTATTCCATAAATTTATTTAAAGAAATCCTCATTCGTGTATTAAAGCATCACTTTTCAATTTTTCGCGATTTAGAAGGTGAGTTACACTTTTTTACCCAAATAAATTTCTGCCCCTTTTTTAGACGACTATTGTTCAAACCCAGCTATAAAGAAAGAGAAATGGTTTATGGATAAAGAAAAGAAAATTGTCAACTTTATGAATTGCTTAAAGGAGACGTTGAATTTGCTGTAAGTACTATTGATTTTAAGTTGGAGAGAGAGGGCTTTTGATAAAGCTTTATAGATTGCTTTTTATTTTATTATATTTTATAGTTGCTATGAATATACGTATAACATACATGACTTGATGAAAGAATCTGTTTGTTTGGCTCTAAAACAGATTGTGAACTTTGAAATGGAGCAGCTGTGTATGGATTTAACGGATGAAAACATTTTGCCGAAAACTAATACAGTACGATTTTTGCCACGTTTTTGTGGTCAAGAAATTTTTGGGTACTTATGCAGTTGACACTTCTCTAATTAAAAACACCAAAAATATGATTTATTCTATGCTAAAACAAATCTACCAATGGATACAAGCTATTCTCTTTTTTTACTCAGATGACGAATAGTTTTTTATCTTTGTGCATTTTTCGTTTTTGTTTTAGCATGGAAAAAATCATATTTTTGGTGTTTTAGAGGGGTGTCAAATGCATAATTTGGGGGGTTCAACTGCATATTTTTATGCAGTTGACACATCCTCCTCCTAAATGGTAGCAAAATTTATACATAAGTACCGAAATTTGTTTAGTGCATGGAAATGGTGGAAAACTGGGCCGAAAGTTTTGATGTTCAATTCACTGATTTGCATTCATCTCTGAGTATTTACTGTAAAAAAGCTTTTATCAATCAAATGATTTTGCATGTAATTTGTTGGAATTTGATATCATGGATATCACGAATGCTTTTTTAGGTTTTCGATTTAGTCATCGTACATTTCCCAAAGACTAAAATTACTGTTGGTAAACTTCGTGTAATTATGCAACAACTAGATTGGTATGGTAGAGACCGGTTTTTGGCCCAACTTGTCAAGGATATCAATAACCGGTTGTTGCATGTTGGTATGCCATCATTCTTTTAGATACTTTATAGATTAGCGGTTATACTATATATTTTACCGTCATACTGTTCATTTTTATATTACTATTTCGTTTATTGATGTTTCTCCATGAAAAATAATCTTTAAGAGACGATCTCGAACCCGGAGTGGCCATAGTAGCGAAATTTCGATTCAATTTTTGAAACCATGGTATATCCTAGGTTTTTGGGGTCGCTGAACACGAATCTGAAGGCGAGCGACGGTTCATATTTTAGGCCTTAGGCTTAGACATGGGTTTCTTACCATTATGCATTATAATACACATGCGAAAAATTTGGGTGATGTTATAAGCATACAACAGACTGTATAGTGTGACCGCTAGTCTATAGAAGTGCCAATTTTTATGTACCAATTTCAGGAGTAAACACCCATGATATCCTTAAAGGCTATGCAAAAACTGTCGAATGTTTGACTTTGTTTGATCCTTCGTTTGTGCTTGTACATAAAGTTTGTCGAGTGATTCGAGATTATGTTACGTAAGGTCCAATTTGATGGCTAAATAGCGAATATATTTTTGTAGAGCTCGACCGGACACGATGCGCAGTATAATAACATTTATCACATCGGAACGACCTGGAGAATTGAAAAATTTAAATCGAGCATCAATGATTCTTGATGAGGAACAGCTGGCTTCGGTCAATGATGAATATGTTCTTATGGCTGAAGATAATTTGGAAAATCGGTGGTTTTCATGGCGGCCTGATCCTATCGATGCAAATCCATGTAGGGTGGTTTTATAGGATAATTACATAGTACAAAATTACATGATACAAAATTTTTTGAAATATTCGGACAGGAAGAAATGGCCATTTACCCCAGGAATTTGCCTAGCATTGTGAAAAATGCAAATTTCACACTTGGACAAATGGGGATGGCGTCACCACGTGTATTCAATTTTCCGTCCAGCTCAAAATGTATTTAGGTGAAAGCAAGTTATTCCGCCAATCAGCCGACGTTTTCAATATGTTGGTTTCGATTTATGGCAGTAAAGATCTGTTCGTGAAAGAATACCGCCAACTGTTAGCAGAACGTTTGATTAATGATGCATGGGAAAAGAATGTTAGATACATATTTTATATTATTTTTTATCACTCCAATTTTTAGCTGCATTCAGAATTTGTATATTTGGAAATGATGAAAAAGCGTTTCACGGAAGGCGAATTGAACCAGTGCGAAGTGATGTTACGGGATATGAAAGATTCACAAAGAATTTATGAAGTTGCGTCAACTTCATCTGTATGCATTTATAAAAAAGTTGATAGTAGTTTATTGAATTTTTTTAGCCTACACCGATCAGTACACGAATTATTTCTGCCGAATTTTGGCCAGAAATTGTTGCTGAAAGCTTTAAGGTCAGATTTTTACTGCTATATAACACTTTGACTGAAATTGTATTTTAGATTCCCGAGGTTTTCGCTGAACTCCTCTCCTCGTATAAGAAACATTTTGAAGAACAAAAAGCTTCAAGGACGCTGATATGGTACACTGGATATGGAGTTATGGTTGATCTCGATATTGAATTATCCGGAGTTCAGATTTCTCTAGAAGTACCTTTGGGACATGCTGCAGTTTTATTACTTTTCTTAGAAAAAGGTAAACTCATTTTCATGACATGAAAAAATGTCACAAAATTTGTGCTTACTAGCATAATTTTTAGACACTTGGAATCTGGATGAAATAGCAAAAGAAACCGAAATGGCCCATCGCCAAACAAAACGACGAGTTGATTGGTGGTGCAATAAGGGTGTGTTAAAATCGGCTAATTTCGCGGGTGCTTTATGTGATACTTGGACATTGAATAGCGATACTGCTGCTTTAGAACTATTTGCAAGACATGTAATTTTACTGTTTTTAAAGTGAGGGGATGACTTTTACCACTTATTCTCGGTGAAAAATTTTTTTGTTGACAAAACATGTTTCTAGGGGTAATTTTATGCGAAAAATCGATTGCGCGCACTCCCGAAGCATGAAAATGCTTCCTTGACCCTGATTCAGGGAATGGGGTGGGTGTATTGAAGCAAAAATCAAACATTTTTGGATCTAGAAACATGTTTTTTCAACAAAAAAATTTTTCACCGAGAATAAGTGGTAAAAGTCACCCTCTCCCCTCCCTTTAAGATCCTGTATAAGATATTGTGCCTCACAGAAAATTTTTAGATTTCTGAGCAAAAAGATCGGGATGATCTAATCGAAGAGGAAGTCGAAGAAGTTGGTGGAGACTTGGAACCAAAAAATCCCGCGGTTGATCAACTCGAACAATATTGGGCGTATACTCGAAACCTAGTAAATTTGTATTTTGTTGGATAACCGCGAGAAATTTTTAGCTAAAAATCAACCTTGCTCAACAGCCAAATGCGCCAACAGCACAGCCTCCAGTAACAGCCGATCGATTGCTTTCAATCTTCAAATTACTAGTGAGCCCAGGAATGCCCGCACCTAGTCTAGAATCGGTGGTGGCTTTTATGCAAAGGAAAATCAAGTTGAACATGGTGGTGTTGGAGAACGGCGTGTACAAACCGACCAAAAATATCTTTTAAATTGATCATCTGTTGTTATGTCTGTATATATGTTGTGTTCATAGGTCGGCAAGGGGGGGGAGCCTCCCCCCCTGACCCACGCACGCACGGACCCAAAATTGAGGGGGGACCACGCACTCATGGACCCAAAATTGAGGGTAACCACGCACTCGCGGGCCCAAAATTGAGGGGGGACCACGCATAGACCCCGCCGAACATATGAGGTGGATAAACATTGGGTGTCAGAAGACTAAAAAAAAAAAAGGTCGTTTTTTTTGGTGGGGGACCACTCATCGGGGGTCCCCTCCCCCCCACCTTGCTGACCTATGGTTGTGTTACTATAAACTTTTTTTGTTGTTGATTTATGAAACTTTGTGACGTTATGAGCGTTGATAATATCTTTTTTTATTTGTTTATGCAAATTTAGTTCACTTGTTGGGAGGCACTTATCATGGTCAAAAACTTTTTTATGCTTAGGTCTTAGAAAATGAGGTTTTTCATAATTATTTAGTGATTTTCATGCAAAAATAACATCACCAAGAAAGAAGCTCACACCTAGCAAAAAAATGTGTTTTTTGCTTAAAAATACCCCTAATATGATGTTTTTTGCCTAAAAATACCCCTAATATGATGTTTTTTGCCTAAAAATACCCCTAATATGATGTTTTTTGCCGAGTGAAATGAAAAAAATTTCGACTTTTTGACCATGATAAGTGCCTCCCACCAAGTGAACTAGCTCAAAAATTCTTAAGGTTTCCCAAATGCCGAGAAAAATTGAGCAAACAGACGAGACGTCTACAGTTCTCCAAACGGTGAGTGTTATAGGCTAAATTATTTGTGAAAAGTTACAAAGAGACAAAAGTTTCATTTACAAGGTGTTTCAAAAAAACACTAATACAACCCTGTACGGAGGCAATCAACTATTTATGCATGGTGGACTTTTCAAGAATGTTTCATTTTTTGGCGAAAATTTTTCAAAAAATTTTCTAAAATGACTCATGGATATTTTTATGTGAGAAATCGATTGTGCGCATCAAAAAACCTTGAAAACGTCTCCCACACCATGAAATATCCAATTTTCATATTCAAGTAGGAATTCCTACCGACAATAACTGAAAAAATATGAAAATCTTATATTTCATGGCCTAGGAGGCGTTTTCAAGGGTTTCAAAAAACGATTTTTAGCTGAATTTTTTGATGAGCGCAATCGATTTCTCGCATAAAAATACCCCTAACGAGTTATTTTGGAGAAAAAAATTTTTGAAAAATTTACCAGATGGCGGTTTTTTTTTTTGGAACACTCTTGGATTTTCTCATTCGTGTTTTTTGGAGCTTTTTTCTTTGACTTTCAAGAATTTCAATAAGCCATATAGCTCTTTTAGTTTTACAAGGCCCTATCGAGAAATGCGGCTTGGAATGACAAGGATGAAATCTTGGATGTACTTTACTGGGGACGTCAAATACTTTCACTCGTGATTGGAATAGCCATGGGTATTACACCATTGAAGGGAATACTGGCGATTTTACTGTATTTGGCTATCTCCACGTTTACCGGACATTTCTACGTGACTAGCTATCAAAACGTTTGTTTTCGAACATTCTCTATCATTTAAAACTTCAAAGTTTTTTTAGCTAGATGATGAAGAGATGGGTGGTTTTATGGAAATGGCTAAAGAAGGGTTTGGTGCAGCATTCGCTACATTTATGATTTCCTGGATCACCGTGTATTCAGCGATTCATTTTGACTAGAAATGAGAACGAAGATACCAAAAATGTTTCCAAAAATTTGGTCTTTCATCTGTGATTTTTATTATGTTTCAATGGTTGCTGTCGTTACGAATTTTAATTAAAAGTGTTAAATTATTTATCTTTTAATTTAAAGCCCATTTAAAGGTCGTTTAATGTTTCGAAATTTGACAAAAATTTTCACTTTTTACCACTTGGGGGACGAAGGCGAAAAAATCGATTTTTTATAACGAGAACAAGCGTCATTATTCATCAACTCAAAATGAGGAACTGTTGTTTCGTCAAATTTCAGGAAATCAATCGTTGAAGAACTTCGTTTTTGATTCGAAACATTGTGAAGAAATATTGGTTTTTTATTGTTAAGCTGTAGTAAATAGTTTGCCTTGGTGTTTCGAAACGTTTTTTTTATGTTTTTGAGGAATTCTCCGGAAGTACAATACCAATCCTGATAGTTTTGGTATCGTTAGAAAGCTGGATTTTGTAGCAATCGAATGACACCAAATTCATGTCATAACTCTTTCTGGTTGAGGAGTTATGGCATGATTTTGATGTCATTCGGTTGCTACGAATTCCAGCTTTCTAACGACATCAAAACTATCAGGATTGGGTTTGTATTTCCGGAGGAGAAATCCTCAAAAACATAAAAAAAACGTTTCAAAATGGCAAGTTTCGAAAAATCAAACGACTTGGTTCCCCTGTTTCACACTAGTACCCAAAAATGACCTGGATTTATAAAATCTATGCTCAATATTGTTGTTTTTTTGGTTCACTTATTGTTTTTATGATAATTTAATAAATTTTCATACGTGCAAAACCTTCAAAATTTGCAATAAAAGTTACTTCATTTATTTACCTACTTATTAATAAAGAAATCTAAATGGTCATTCAAGGTTTTGTTATGTGCGAATGTCAATACTTTTCATAAGATGGCTAATTTATTTTCTGCTCTTGAAAAGCGTTATCGAAGCAAGATCTGTTAATATTGTTGTCCTAACTCAAAACTTTCCATATGAAATTGAACATGCGCGCATGTTAAAAAATTCTTTACAAGAGCAAAGGGCAGATACAGGATTGGTTAGTTAAAGTGGGGTTGGTAACCTTTACAGCCAAATCTCCGAAAAAATTTTTCAGGAAAGCATTTTCAAGCTTTGGGAATGCACAATTTTTCGCATTAAAATTACCCTAGAAGGGTATTTTCTAAAAATTTTTCGGAGATCTTGCTGTAAATGGTTACCCCCCTTTAAAAACAGCTGTTAGAAAATTTCTAAATTATAGGAAATCAATACAATTTTTTCACATGAATATTTCGAAAAGGCACTTGGTACTTGGGTAATTTGGCCTGTGTTACGCCGGTCAGCTTTTTGGACTGATATATAGTCGAAATTTTTTTTGCTGCCACGAAACTTTTTATTGAATCAGGCAACGTGTACATTGAAACGAAAAGAAATGTGGATCCTTATAGTTTCTTGATGCATCCCTGCGTGGTCGTATGGCGGGAAAATCAGGATTAGTTAGTACTAATCCTTAACTACCACGCAGGGATGCATCAAGAAAGCTATATAAGGATCCACGTTTCTTTTCGTTTCAATGTACACGTTGCCTGATTTAATAAAAAGTTCCGTGGTAACCAAAAAAATTTTTTTCTACTATAATTGCAGGCTATTTTAGGCTTTCGGTTCAAAAACAAGATGCTGAATGGACTATATTTTGTGAGCCTTATACGAAGATCAACGTTACAAATTTAGTAGAATTTTTAAACAACTATGATTGTGAACAAGATTTCTTTATTTCACGGGCTTTGCGAGATGAAAAGTAAAATTCGCATATTTCATTTTTGTGTTTAAAAAAATTTGAATAACGTTTTAGTCCGGTGATCATCCACCATTTTTATGGTTTTGATGGTGCTCAATTGTTGTATCCTGATTTTGCAGCTAGTGTAGTTTTTAGCAAAAGTTTGCTTAAAAAGTAATTTTATGTAGTGGTGCTCAAGATTACAAAAAAAACTACAATTTTTGCGTTTCGAGACTGCTAGCGTTCACCCATAGCGTCCGATGTCACATTATGAACATTTCGAAATTTGTTTACAATTTTCGTAACAGTGTTACGACGCGTTCGGATACTCTTCCGGATTGTGGGCTGTCGCGACAGACTCCAACTTTGTCACGACAGCTGCAAGAAAAGATTGTGTCCGGATTGTCGTAACAGCCATCGTAACCAGTTACGACAATCCTACCACGTTGTAACAGTCAATCCAGACGCATCCGAATGTGATTTTTTCTTACAGCTGTCGTAACAAAGTTGGAGTCTGTCGCGATAGCCCACAATCCGAACGCGTCGTAACATCTATTACGACAATCTGTACGCATCTGTCACGATCCTGAGTATCACTATTGTTATGTAAAAAAATTTTAAAAAGTTTTCTTTCAGATTAATAGAAAAACTGGATGTAAAATCAACATCATCCGATTTTACGATTGATCCAAAATTTGAGGTTATATTCGTTTTTGTTAAAANTTTTTATGGTTTTGATGGTGCTCAATTGTTGTATCCTGATTTTGCAGCTAGTGTAGTTTTTAGCAAAAGTTTGCTTAAAAAATTAATAGAAAAACTGGATGTAAAATCAACATCATCCGATTTTACGATTGATCCAAAATTTGAGGTTATATTCGTTTTTGTTAAAAAATTGAGTTTCTTTTTTAGCTGGCTAAACTTGTCTATGAGCTCACAGGCGTTTCATTAACCGATTCAAAAAGATTTTGTTTGTTGCCCGATGAAAAGTCGCCCGATTGTATAGCAACGTATGAAGAGCCTAAATTTATTGCGGAACAAGAATTCGGTTGTGGTAGTAATATTACTAACGATGATGTTTCCTTTGGGATTAAAACTTTCAGCGGCTTCCATCGATCTAGGCGTATGATTTTTATACACAAATTTGATCCATTTTAGTAAAATTGTCATTTTTAAAATTGATCTTTTCAAGATTAAAGCAAACATTCGGAGCTACTTCGGTTTTTATCCTAAAACATTAAACGTCTATCTGTTTGTGCTATCTCCATCTTAAGTCCAATTCCGTCACGGCCTATACCATCGATAGGGCTCAGTGAGAGAAGAAAAATGACACCAAAATCATGGGGGTATCCTATAAGAAAAAATTTTAGCCCCATATCTTATATTTTAATGTAAGATTATAATGCCGTGTAAGAAGTTACCCTTATGGCCGAGTGACTAAGACTCTCGGCTTATATAAATTGCTTGCAGGTTCGATTCCCAGCAGAAACCGAATGTTTTTGCCCCTGTCGAAAAAATTATAAATACTTAATTTATTTTCGATAATTTATTTATGTAGCGCTCATCGCGGCGCATTCGAATCTGTGTGGTCGATGATGAAATTTGGCCAGCCGAAACTGGATATCCAGGAAATTTCCTGGGGCCTAAAAATCCATTCAAAGTCTTACACAAAACTTTTAGTTGTTTATGTGAAACGAACTTGGGCCAAATATGCAAAGTTTATTGAATACTTTAGTGACAGCGAAGATCCTTATGTTCCAACAATCGACATAGGAATACCAAATACTGAAAAAGGTAGGCTTCATTTACCAAAAAGGGAACAGTCAAGTGGGAAAAAAGTTGCCATTTTTGTTGATATTCGGAAAGTTGATGAAAAATGGAGCATTTTTTGTTTTTACGGCATGCTCTGAATCGTTGTAGTTTTCGAGATAGTTGCGTTTGAAATTTTCAATTTGTGTACAAGCTCTTCGTTGTAATACACAAACTTTTTTGAATTTTTGTGAAAAAATCAATTTTTGCATCGATTTTTCAAATTTTCATAAAATGAACGTTTTTTATAGCTAAATGAGACGAACAAAATGACACCAAAATTATCCAATTTGAACACTGTTTTAGGTTATTGAAACGAAAACATGAATCAGAATTTTCGGATTAGGCCTAAGTCGAAAATTCTGATTCATTTTTCGTTTCATTTTATTCGTCTTGGCGAGGTATAAAAACTTGCTGCAATGTTCTTGAAAGAATCGATGCAAAAATTGAATTTTCCGTCAAGAGTCTGTGTATTGAAACGAAATGCCTGAGTGCAGGCTCAAAGTTTTTATTTTCGTTTTTTCGCAATTTTGCTTCACTCATAACTTTTTATGGTTAGATTTTCAAGTAGTGTCGTAAAAGCAAAAAATGCTCGAAATTTTATGCTCTCTCACGTGGCATCAATTTCCCAAAAGTGGACTGGCCTATAAACCTTTATTCCAGTCTATTTTAGGACATTGTGCAAAAACCATAGCTATACTCAAGCACTTTTTGGAGCACCATGAAACTGCAAATGTTAGTTGGGTCGTAATTGCGGATGACGATACCTTGTTGAGTGTCCCTAGATTGTATAGGCTGTTAAATTGTATGCCAACGAATAAAAAGTTGATTATCGGGGAAAGATATGGCTATGGTTTTTCGAATTCTGGGAACGACGGCTATGATTATCCAACCGGCGGAGCCGGGTAAGTATGACCTGTGTATTGAAACGAAAATCTGAATTGAAGAAATTTTTGAAAAATTATTCCACCGCCAATCGATAGAGCGCATCGAAAAACGGTAGTACCCCCCCCCCAATATTTGTGAAAAATAATTTAGTCCTAAGCTTAAGCCTAAGCCCAAGCCTAGGCTTAAGCCTAGACCTAAGCCTAATTTGCATAAATTGACCGAAATTTAGCCAACTAAATTTCCTCAAAAACGAAGAATATGTTTTTCACGAAAATTGGGGGTACTACCGTTTTTCGATGCTCTGCTCTATCGATTGGAATGGAATTTGTTTCAAAAATTCCTTCAGGAATTCAAATTCAGGTTTTCGTTTCAATACGCACAGATGAATGTAACAACTCCGAAAATAATTCCCCTTTTTTTCATAGAATGATTTTCTCACGAAGTGCTGCGAAACAGTTGGCTGAATCTTGTTCCTGCCCGACTATTGATTCACCTGATGATATGATCATTGGTACGTCCCCCGCAAAAATGCTGTACTCGAATTTCAGGCATGTGTGCTCGACGCTTTTCGATACCTGTAATCCATTCAGCAGCCTTTCATCAAGCTCAACCTATGGACTATGCCGAGCTTTATCTGAAGCGAATCCAACCGATCTCTTTCCATAAGTTTGAAGAACTAGATCCATATGAAATCTACATGAAGTGGCTGCATGAGGATATGCCAAAGCAGACAGTGCATGCTTTACATGAGAGCTCAAGGCACACGGAATTGTAAACGTTATGAATAATAATAAAGAATCTAGGACACAATACGCCTTCCCTGATTCAGAGAAGGCCTGTGTATTAAAGCGAAAAGTAGCTCCAAGTGTGTTAGTCAAATCTTTTATTTAATAAATTATGGATAATTCAAACAATTAATAATTATATGATGAGTCTTTTGGGTCATCAACATCCATGTATTCGCCTTTTAGCTCAGGATAATTCTAAATTATATGTATTAGCTGACCTACATTTTTTTGCAGGACACTTTCGAAGCAAAAAACACTTCCCTGATTCAGGGAAAGCCTTTGTATTGAAGCGAAAAGTTGCAAAAATAGCATTCGAAATCGCATTTTTGCGACTTTTCGCTTCAATACATAGATCTTCCCTGAATCAGAGAAGCATTTTTTGCTTCGTAAATGTCGAATTCGGATTTCCTGCATGTTACCCCTAGAGGTATCACTTTCAGAAAATTGTTTCACGTGGGTGGTTCCCTTCTTGTGTAGTACTAAAAAAATCGTACCTGCATCGAAAAATTGGGTACAACAGAACCGGACACATCCATTTGTTGACGACCTGTAGAAGTGCCACTCTTTTTCTTCTCACTCGATCGGACCTTTTCTATCAAATTTGAAATGTAGTTAATCGTATCATCGATATGGCCTTTATCTTCGTTCATGGACTCGACAAAGTTTTGCAAGTGTGGTGGGAATTCTTTGATGTCACCGGGAGTTTTTATCTCTGACCTATAAAAAAACTGATAAATTTGTCATTTTCTTCAACAAAAAAACTCACATCAACTCGAACTTTTTGTACTGACGTTGAGTCTCGAGGATGAGCATCTAAAATATATGAAAGTAGTATAAAATTAGGTCATTCTAGGAACAGTCCACTCGAAAAAAATACTATGAAAAAGTGATATACCGTAAAACTTCTAATAGAACCCCATGTAAACGTAAAACATTCTCTCGAGTTTAAATCGGATTTCTTCGAGCGAGAACTTTTTGGATAGCCCTGAGGATAGGGAATATGCTATATAGAATTATTGAAAAATATTTTATTTTCGTCGAGATATAGCCTTTTGAATTTTTTTAAATTTAAAAAATTTTAAGCCTTACATTCAAAAATCCACCAAAAATCAAAATTAAGTCGATTTTCTTCGAGCGACCACTTTTTGGATAGCTAAGCGTATGAGGAACATTATGTAAAAGAAATTATTGACAATGACTTCGATTTCACGGAGATATGATTTTTTGAAAAAAAATGTCATTTTTTCAACTTTTTCAAATTCATAGGGCCATAACTCAGCGAAAATAAAATATTTTTCAATAATTTCTTTTATAAAACGTTCCTTTCTACAGTAGCTATCCAAAAAGTGGTCGCTCGAAGAAAACCGATTTAAACTCAATTTTTAAAAGAGGCATCATTAACACATTCTAATAGAGCCCCATTGGGGTTCTATTAGAAGTTTTACGATATTTGGAAAATTCATGAAAAATGGAGCATTTTTTGTTTTTACGGCATGTTCTGAATCGTTGTAGTTTTTGAGATAATCGCGTTTGAAGTTGGTGATTTTTGAAATTTGTGTATTACAACGAAAACATGAACCAAAATTCATATTTCAAACGCAATTTTCTCGAGAACTACAACGATTTAGAGGTTGTCGTAAAAACAAAAATTGCTCCATTTTTCATGAACTTTTCGAATATCTAATTTTTTCATAGTGTTTTTTTTCCGAGTGGACTGGTCGTGTCTTACCAAATTGGCCTCAATATTATTACAAACGGACAAGAAATTATTCATAGCAGTTTTGTATTGCTCGGCAGGTTGAATGGGGTTCTCGGCATTGACATCATGGGATTTGGGTTCATCCACGGATCCAGGTGGGTTGACAGATAAGGGATTAACCGACTGTGGATTCACGGAAAGAGGGTTCGAATTGGATGCTGGCGCGATATTGTGCTTCTTTTCGAGAGATTCTTGTTGCGAGGCAAACTTTTTTCCTACATCAAATACTGCTTCATTCAATTCCTTAAAAAATTGACAAATTGTCAAAAATCGAAAATATCGTAAAAATAAAAAATTCGTAAAAATAAAAAAATTCGTGAAAAAATTCGTAAAAATCGAAAAATTCATCAAAAATCGAAAATTTCGTAAAAATCAAAAAATTCGTGAAAAATCAAAAAAATTCGTCAAAAATCAACAAAATTCGTAAAAATCGAAAAATTCATCAAAAATCTAAAATTTCGTAAAAATAGACAAATTTGTCAAAAATCAAAAAATTCATCAAAATCGAAAATTTCGTAAAAATCAAAAAATTCGTGAAAAATTGAATAAATTCGTCAAAAATCGAAAAAATTCATCAAAAATCGAAAATTTTGTAAAAATCAAAAAATTCGTGAAAAGTTCATCAAAAATTAATTTTTGATGAATTTGTTTATTTTTAACTAAATTTTCGATTTTTGACGAATTTGTTCGATTTTTGACAAAAAATTTTTGCAATCGTTTCAATAAACACGACTTTATTGAAATTCAGGCATTTTGTAGTGCAATATGAAATGCATCAGCTTTGAATTTCAAAACGATTCAACTTGTTAAGGCACCAACCAAATTTTTAGATCGATAGCTCAAACGATTGCTAATGAGTTATAGTAAAAAAAGTTGAGTAGCGTTTTTTTCGATTGCAAAAAAATTTTTCTTCCATATCAAAAAATCGCCAAAATCTACCTACCTAAAATTTACAGTTTTTTCAATAAAAATATCATTTTTTCGTCGAAAAAAAAGAAAATCGCTTCTCAACTTTTTTTTGCAAACTTTGGTCTGCCGTGGGGGTGAAAGCATATAAATTTCCAAAATTTCTCCCTACCATAATCGACAATCTGAGATCTTTGAGCATCATATTCCTAGCAGCAGCCATTGGATCCGTATGCGCTAGCGGAAATTGCTGCGAAATTTGTGAAGTCGACGAAGGCTGTGCTTGGCCATCCGGTTGAGCACTTCCAGCTTGTGGCACCGACATTGGCGTTTGATGAGGCGCGGCGCTGTGCGCCTGTTGAGGAGTCGCCGGTGTTGGTGGAGCATTTGATGGCGGTTGTTGTGACATTGGTTGCTGCGAGAGTGGCTGTTGGGATAACGGCTGTTGCGCTGACTGTTGGGACATTGGCTGTTGCGCCGACTGTTGGGACATTGGCTGTTGCGTTGATTGTTGGGACATTGGTTGCTGCGAGAGCGGCTGCTGCATGGATTGCTGAGACATCGGTTGCTGCGAGAGTGGTTGTTGCATGGATTGTTGCGACATTGGTTGCTGCGAGAGTGGCTGCTGCATGGATTGTTGCGACATTGGCTGTTGCATTGACTGTTGGGACATCGGCTGGGGTGTTAGTAGTTGTTGTGATTGTGGCGTGGGAATCATTTTCATATCTTGTGGGCTGAACGAATGCTCCATCGATTGTGGGCCAGACTCGGGGTTCATCATTTGGTGTTGGGGCTGTTGCGGCATCCCCATGGGCTGTTGCATTTGCATAGACATTTGGTAACCTGGTGGAGGCTGACCATGCGGCATACCCATTGGCTGTGGTTGGCCATGTGGCATACCCATTGGCTGTGGCTGACCATGTGGCATATTCATGGGTCGTTGTGCGTGCATTGGCATTTGGCTACCATACATTTGTTGGGGTTGCATTGCCATGCCAGGGCGCTAAAAGTGTATTAGTAACAGTTAAAAAAGAAAAAAAATACTTGAATAGGTTGCTGACCCGGACGCATTCCTTGGCCTTGCATTTGATTCATTTGATTGGGGTGATACATTTTTTTGCGTGTCTAAATAAAATTTTTTGCAAGCAAAAAATCTTTATAGTTTATTTTAGGGTGTAATGACAAAAAAATTTGAAATTCGCGTTTTTTAAAATTTCGACACCAAGCGAGAATTGAACCCGCGCGCGTGCCCAACGTTGCTTAACTTGCCAGATCGGACGGTTAACACACTGCAACACAAACAAACTGTTTGACCAAACCTTTTTGTTTACTTGGATGAAACGGACTATATAGCTAATGGAATTACCTTTCTATATAGTCCATTTCACCCAAGTAAACTAAAAAGTTTGGTCAAACAGTTCGTGTGTGTTGCAGTGTGATAACCGTCCGATCTAGCAAGTTAAGCAACATTGGGCGCGCGCAGGTTCGATTCTCGCTTGGAGTCGAAATTTGAAAAATTGCGAAACATAGCTAACCATGTCCAACTGAAATGAAACTAAACAAAAAAATTTCTTTTTTCTCATTTTTTCTGGGAGCACTATGCCAAATTCAAATATGAATCAAAACGAATATTTGCCTTTTGTATCTATCGATTAGTTGAGAACCGCTAAAAATAGTACAGAACCGATTCCGTCTTCCTAGCCGATCTATAATTCAAAAAGGGCGGGACAATTAAAAAGTCACCAAGTGGACTTTCAGCGAAAGTGTTGAAAAATTTTTCGGTAAAATGATCGAATATGATGATGGAGAATTTGGTGGTCCCCATGAGCAAGAAGAGTATTTTATTGGTAATAGAAATAGCGAATCGGCTCGACTAGCCCACACATCCACCTTGCATATCAAACGAGCAAAAAGGAAGAAGCGCAAAGTTTGGTACTTGGGTAGGTGTTACTTAGTCTATACTAGAACTTGAGTTCATTCAGTCCATTCCAAGTTATCTCCATCTGTATACAAAGTTTTCATCGATGTCGCCATTGGTCAGTTAGATCTAGGCAAAGAAGAGACCAACATTAAAAAAGTGATTCGAAGTTTGATGAACACTGGTGAACTAGGGGTAAGTGATCAAAAAAAGATTGTTAAAACGGACACCCATGGGTTTTTTTCTATTTTGCGCAATCCTGAAACCCCTTACATGACCCTGATTCAGGGGAGGGGGTTAGTGTATTGAAGCGAAAATAAAAAAATACCTTGACAAGAAGGCTATGTGGTCGAAAATGTTATCACTGGGGGGGGGGGTTCTATGCGGGGGATCGATTGCACGCATTCCCGAACCCTGAAAATGCTTCCCTGATTCAGGGAGAGGTCGGTGTATTGATTAGAACATATTTTCGACAACTCTAGATCTTTTCTCTGACCCTGATTCAGGGAAGGGATATATTAAAGCGAAAATTGAAATTAGCCGTGCCAGAGTGCTAGGTGGTCGAAAATGTCAAAATGCTTCCCTGATTCAGGGAGGGGTCGGTATATTGAAGCGAAATACACAGAGTGTCAGGAAAGCGTTTTCAATGTTCGGGAATGCGCACAATCGATTCCCCGTATAGAAAAATCCCAGGAGTGACATTTTCGACCACCTAGCACTCTGGCACGGCTAATTTCGATTTTTGTTTTAATACACCCCTTCCCTGAATCAGGGTCAGAGAAAAGATCTAAAGTTGTCAAAAAAATGTTCTAATATGTGCCATGCATAATTGGACCAATAAGTCAAAAATCGAAAATTTGTACGTTTTACGGGCAAAAATGGGTTAAAGGGGGAGTCCAACTTAGGGCCGGGTAGAAAATTTGTTAAAATTTTTTTAACAAGTGACCTCCTAGGGGTAATTTTATGCGAGGAATCGATTGTGCGCCTTCCCGAATCTTGAAAATGCTTCCTTGACCTGATTCAGGGAAATAGATGTGTGTATGAAGCGAAAATAAAAAAATTTTTGAAATTTCTCCCTCAAAATCATATTTCTGGGGGTAATTTCATGTGGAGTTGTGCGCATTCCCGAATCTTGAAAACGCTTCCCTGATTCAGGGAAATTGGTACATGTTGGATTTTCGCTTCAATACACACTCTTATTTTCCTGAATCAGGGTCAGGGAAGCGTTTTCAAGCTCCGAGAATGCGCGCAATCGATTCCCCGCATGAAATTACCCCCGGAAATATGATTTTGAGAGAGAAATTTCAAAATTTTTCGATTTTCGCTTCAATACACATATCTATTTCTCTGAACCAGGGTCAAGGAAGCGTCTTCAAGGTTCGGGAATGCGCGCAATCGATTCCTCGCATAAAATTACTCCTAGGAGGTCACTTGTTAAAAAATTTTAACAAATTTTCTACCCGGCCCTAAGTTGGACTCCCCCTTTAATGCCTAAAAATATTTTAGGTCGTCAAAAATTCCGATCATGCTATTCTTGGTCATCTTGACTATGCAATCATACACTTACCAACACATCGCCTAGTCCTACATTCGGAGCACAGAGCCCAAATTTTGGATTATTGTGTTCAGCGGTTTATACACGAACCGGATCCAGTTGGAGCTTGTATAAATTTCATCGAGAATAATTTTTTCGGCTTTGGTGATGAAATTCGAGTAAGGCTGTGCGCTAACCGTCTCAAATTCGAAACGTTGTCGATGAGACGAAAAAACGACATTGTTTTGGGTTATTGAAACGAAAACCCTGAATCAGAGTTTTCGTTTCAATAACCCAAAACAATTATCAAATTGGATAAATTTTGTGTCGTTTTGTTCGTCTCTCATCGAGCTATAAAGAATGCCAATGTTCAAGTTTAGGTTCGCGATCAAATCCTGAAGCGCATCAAATTACAGCCTCTTGATCAAACTGCAAAAGATGTGAATCAATATTATGAAGTCGATTCCGACCATATTAGTAGATTATTCGAAGAAGCTGAATTGAATGAGCCACAGCCAGGACCATCAAATGAGCCGGTTACGCGTAGACACTTCAATGCCAAGGAGCCGGTTTATTACCCGGATAAGGATTTGACTAAGGCCGCAATTTTGGATGATTACCACGATATTCTCTATGAACTTTTAATTGGGACTATGGGTGTTGACGAGGTCTGATTTTAAAGGACTTGGCCAGTTTCAGAATTTTAAAAAATCAGGGTTTTCGTTGTAATAAACAAATTCCAAAAATGCTCAACTTCAAATGCGATTATCGGTTTTGAACAGAATTTTTTTAAATCAGAGTTTTCGTTGACGAAATTTTCGATTTTTTGTCAAATTTTTCGATTTTTGACAAATTTGTTCCGTTCCATAATTCAGTGGTCCTTTAAGGTGGTAGATGAAAATCTGCGTGACCGTTTGTTCCCAGAGCTATGGAGATGGCTGATACCAGAAGAGATTGATGAGACTGGGGATGAGCTTGTTCATGGGTTTAGAATCCGGCGAAGATCTGACGCAAGGATTATTTTGAAAACAAGCGAGTCGGAATTGGTATAAGTCAAAACTCGTTGGAAAAATATGTTCAAAGCTCAAATTTAGATATGGCATTTAGCAAGAGAGAAATTGAGCTCAATCCATACGAATGATCAAATCAGCTTTTTCGTTCATGAGAGATATGTTGGTGCAGCACCAAACCGCGAAGTTAGTTTGCATCAGTATAGTTTTTTGGGTTTTTTTGGTATATCCTTATCATACATGGGTAAGGGGAGGGAGGGAGGTTAGGCAATTTTTGACGAAATTTTCGATTTTTGACAAATTTTTTCTAAATAAGGGCCTGCCCATTAGCTTAAATTTTAGTTCTGTGATCCATTTTCAACCATCCTTCTAAGAGGCCAACAAATCAACTTCCCTAAACCGCCGCCCACGATTGGCTCCTCTCCAATGCAATATGTGCAGATAGACGTAATCGAAATGCCAGCTTGCCGATTCAATGGTCGAGATTATACGAATATTTTGGTGATAGAAGATTTGTATTCCCACTTTTTATTCGTCAAGGCATTATTCGGCGTGCCAGAGCCGGATCAAATTGTATTTGAAAGGGGAGGGCCGATTGAGGCGAGTTATCGCAAAAAATTTTTTCGACAAACGTAAAAAAATGTTCGAAACGATGAAAAAAATACTGTTTTCGAGTAAAATCGAAAAAAGTTTTTTGGGTGTTTTTTGGCAATTTTTAGGTGTTTTTTGGCTTTTTTTACAGCAAGTTTCAATCAATAATATCCATTTTTAGAGCAAAATTCGATTTTTGAGCAAAAAATTCAATTTGTCGACCAAAATTTGATTTTTAAGATAAAAATTCAATTTTTCAAAATTTTTTTTCATCATTTTTGGCGGCTCCAGGGCCACTCAATCCACGAACCACTCAACCCGGACAACTCAACCTAGGACAACTCAACCCAAAGAGTGGGTTGAGTTGTTAAGGCCTAAGCCCAAGGTCTCGAGTTGTATGGGGTAGAATTGTCCGTGGGTTGAGATGTCCGTGGGTTGAGTTGTCCTGGGTTGAGTTGTTCGGATTGAGTTGTCCGGGTTGAGTGGTCCGTGGGTTGAAAGTGTCCGCCCCCATTTTTGGTCATTTTTAGGTGTTTTATTGATTGAAACTTGCTGTAAAAAAGACCAAAAAACACCTAAAAATGGCGCAAAAATTTTTTTCCGATTTTTTCTCGAAAACAGTATTTTTTTTCACCGTTTCGAACATTTTTTACGTTTGTCGAAAAAATTTTTTGCGATAACCCGTCTCAATCGGCCCTCCCCCTTTAAAGTTTTTGAAAAAAGTAATATAACGGATAATTTTATAGGTGCGTCATTTAGTGGATGTTTTTGGATCGTTTAGTGTACCAGGTAAATTTTTAGATGCCTGTTACGAAAATATGTTTTTTTTTCAAGAAGGATTTCGTTCCGGCTCTCCACAAAAAGCACTCAGTATTGCCATCAATGATATCAGAAGCATGTTTGATGTGAACATTAGCTATCTAGGTCTTGGAGTATGGTGAAAATTTGATCTATTTCAAACAGCTGTTAATTTAGACCATAGTTCCATTCATGGCTCGAGAAGAGATTTGTAAACGAGCCAAACAGATCGGCCGCGAAAATTCGTGGGTCGAAGTGTTACCATCGACTGTTATCGCTCTAAATCAAAAGCCACATAAGGCTTTTGATAGAAAATTCTCTGCATTTGAGGCAATGAGGATATCTTTTTCATCTTGCTAATTGAATTGTTTTCAGGTGATTTTTAAGCGCCGCCCGTGGAAGAATCAAAATCTCCCACCTTGGCTACTCTCCAGTCGAGATGGTAATTTTGTAGCTAAATTACTCAACTCAATTTTTTTCCAGAAAATTTGCCGAAAATAGAAAGTTCGGAGCAAGAATCTTTCGAGTACATATTAAACGAATACCTTAAAAAGAAAAGGCCAATTTTGAACGAATCTGGTGAACTCACCGATCCAGGAACCGGCTTCCTATTCAAACCGAATGATTATGTTTATGTAATAAAAATTTGGGTACTACTAAGGATTAGCGATCGCAAACGACAGAGTACTGTTTCAGGAAAATGTTGACGAATTTTTCGATTTTTGACAAATTTTTTGATTTTTGGCGAATTGTTTGATTTTTAACAAGTTTTTCGATTTTTGATGAATTTTTCGATTTTTTTACCCCCAAATACGACCACGCAGGAATGCGAAATTCTTCCCCCAAATAAGACCACGCAGGGATGCGAAATTCCTCCCCCAAACAAGACCACGCAGGGATGCGAAATTTCCCTCCTCCCCAAACACGACCACGCAGGGATGTGAAATTTAAAAAAAAAATTTTCCTGAAATACCCTGTCGTTTGCGGTCTAATCCTTAGCCGTACCAAAATTTGTAGACAGTACAAAATTGCTTGATATAGATAAAGAACCCATGTTATCAAGAGCAAGTAGAAGTAGTGGCAAAAGAAATTCGCGCTGATAATCCTCGATATTTCCGAGCCGTTGTCACTCGAGTGGAATTGACCAACCCAGATTTTCCATATAGGGTCAGATATTGGGATAACCCGAAGCTTGATGAGCTACCAGCAAACTCATGGCCCGAGCCAGGTGCTCGAGAAACACGAGTTCATGTCTATGATATTGTCGCATCAACTCCAAGATTGGCGTATTTGAGGAATATGGGTAAGAGAGTTGGATTGTTTGTTATACATGAAAGGCATATCCCCGTTCAAAGTTTGTCCTGCGCAAAAATGGTAATTGGACGAGATTCATCAAAAATTCGTCAAAAATCAAAAAATTCATCAAAAATTGAAAAATTTGTCAAAATTCTAAAAAGCAAAAATTGAAAAAATCGAAAAATTCGAAAAAAATCGAAAAATTCGTAAAAAATTGAAAAATTCGGTACTACTATCGATTAGTGACCGCATTAAACGTGGATTTTTTTCGAAAAAATTTTTTCTCGATTTTTTTCTGAAAATGACTCCTATGGGGGTAATTTTGAAGCAAGAGATCGATTGCGCGCATTCCCGAAGCGTAAAAACGCCATCTTGACCAAGTTTTTGTAAAAAATTGCCTATTCTTTCGCCTGAGAAAAGATTAAAAAAGGCGAAAAAATAGGCAATTTTTCACAAAAACTTGGTCAAGATGGCGTTTTTACGCTTCG
>OZJO01002460.1:0-15905 GCA_900406225.1 Acrobeloides nanus | reverse complement strand
AGGCCGAGCAATGCAGGAAATCATTTGGAAAGCGAGGCTGAAGGCCAAACACCGCAGGAAATCATTCAGAAAGCGAGGCCGAGCAATGTAAGAAATCATTTGGAAAGCGAGGCCGAGCAATGTAGGAAATCATTTGGAAAGCGAGGCTGAAGGCCGAGCAATGTAGGAAATCATTTGGAAAGCGAGGCCAAACACCGCAGGAAATCATTCAGAAAGCGAGGCCGAGCAATGTAAGAAATCATTTGGAAAGCGAGGCCGAGCAATGTAGGAAATCATTTGGAAAGCGAGGCTGAACACCGCAGGAAATCATTCAGAAAGCGAGGCCGAAGGCCGAGCAATGCAGGAAATCATTTGGAAAGCGAGGCTGAAGGCCAAACACCGCAGGAAATCATTCAGAAAGCGAGGCCGAGCAATGTAAGAAATCATTCAGAAAGCGAGGCCGAAGGCCGAGCAATGCAGGAAATCATTTGGAAAGCGAGGCTGAAGGCCAAACACCGCAGGAAATCATTCAGAAAGCGAGGCCGAGCAATGTAAGAAATCATTTGGAAAGCGAGGCTGAAGGCCGAACACCGCAGAAAAGCATTCGGAAAACGAAGCTGAAGGTCGAACACCGCAGGAAATCATTCGAAAAGCGAGGCCGAAGGCCGGACAATGCAGGAAACATTCGGAAAGCGAGGACTTAAGTGAAGGGGGTGGGTGAGGTAAATGGGAGTACTCAAAATAGCACCGAAGGCTCGTCGGCCTAGTAACTACTCTTTAAAGGAGAAATGTGCGTGTCTTTTTGTCTGTGAGGACTAATTTTTTCATGCTATATTTTTTTACGGAATCTTGGTTAAACCGTTTAGAATAGTCTAAAAAAGTAGATCCCGACTATTGGAATACCCTAAATTCGCGTGTATAAGCCGCATCTAGCCAATTTAAAGGGCCAGGTAGAACATTTTTTAACAAGTGACCCTTTAGGGGTAATTTTATGCGAGGAATCGATTGCGCGCATTCCCAAACCTTAAAAACGCTTCCTTGACCCTGACTCAGGGAAAGAATCTGTATATTGAAGCGAAAATCAAACATTTTCGGATTTTTATGAGAAAACCGTCGATTCTTAGGTTTCTATAGGTGGAGAATCGATTGCGCGCACTCCCGAACCGTGAAAACGCTTCCTTGACCCTGATTCAGGGAAAAACCAACACATTTGTTTATAATAAAAATCAACTCTAACAATGTTCATATAACTCTCTTTACTTAAATAGATTGATTTTCGCTTTAATATACCGATTCCTTCCCTGAATCAGGGTTAAGGAAGCGTTTTCAAGGTTCGAGAGTGCGCGCAATCGATTCCCCGCATAGAAAAACTTAAGATTCGACGGTTTTCTCATAAAAATCCGAAAATGTTTGATTTTCGCTTCAATATACCGATTCCTTCTCTGAATCAAGGTTAAGGAAGCGTTTTCAAAGTTCGGGAATGCGCGCAATCGATTCCTCGCATACAATTACCCCTAAAGGGTCGTTTGTTAAAAATTTTTTTAAAATTTTCTACCCGGCCCTAAGTTGGACCCCCCTTTAATGTTTTTTTAATTTGGTATTTTATTCTCTTTCTTTTTTAGATTTTTTCCTGTATTTTTTTCAAGAAAATGACTCCGCGTAGAAAGTCTTACACGGCTGAGTATAAACTAAAAGCCGTTGAATTTGCGTTTCCAAAATCACTGGTAAAGAAAACGGAAATTTTTGAAAAAATTTTTTACCTCATAGATAAGCCGCACCCCATGTATAAGCCGCGGCTTATACACGCGAATTTAGGGTACTCATCACAGGGGTGTATCGCTCCGAGTGCAACCGATAGCGAGATCGCCAAAGGCTCTCCCAAGTAAAGCTAGTTAGCGGAAAGCGCCGCAGGCGCGTCGGTCTTGGATCATACTTTATTTTTTTGAAAAAAATAGCGCCGTAGGCGATTTGGCTTAGGAACTGGGAATTAAGCTTAATTTTGCAATTTGCATATTAAATTTTAGGGGGTACTAATCTGAGGCCTGACTATTGCGGGGTGTATGATCCGAAATTTGCATTTTTTTAGCTAATGATTTTGCAAGGAGCATGGCCACCTCTAATCATATTAGGAATTGTCACAACAACAATCAGTGCTGCCTCTGGATGCATGATTGGAGCTCCAAGGGTGTTCCAGGTGAAAAAACAAATCAGATATGGCTTGATACATAAAAAATTTTAGGCATTATCTGCTGATAATCTTTTCCCATTCTTGAAATTCTTTGCAAAAAGTCATGGAGAGCACCGATTGCCATATAGAGCATATGTTTTGACATTTATCATCACTTGTGCTATTATTTTGATAGGTACTTTTCGAATTTTTCCCTGAAGCCCTGAGAAAAAAGTTATTGTTAGGCAGATTTAATACCATTGCAGAACTTATTACCAACTTTTTCTTGGCTGCTTTCGCGATCATGAACTTTGCATGTTTTGATGCGTCGGCAGCTAGGTCTCCAGGTGACCAAATTTGCATATTTCGAAAATGGTCGATTTTTAGGTTTTCGACCTGGAATTTCTTTGTACAACAAAAATCTTTCTCTTGGAGGGGCGATATTGTGTATCATCATGATGTTTGTGTTTTCATGGAAACTATCTTTAATGGCATTTGGAATTTTTGCTGGTTTATATATTTTTATCAAAAATAGGAAAAAGTCTAGCAGTAAGTTTGACCCCAAAGAATGAAGGTAATTTGGGGCTCGAACCTTTTCAAATTTTTTTGATTTTTTTCGAACCTTTAATTTTTTTCGATTTTTTCCAATTTTTTTCGGCTTGGTTGGCCTTTAAATCTAAGCATTCATGGGTAAGACCCCCGAATCCAAGTGACAAGCAGGGATCAGGCGAGAAAACTGACTATGTATGACGAAAAACCTGAGGGAAGTAATTCCCATGTCTTTTCAACCATCTGCGACCATATATGGCTCAACAGGTCCAAGGACCTTCCGCCATCTAGCTAGACTCAGATTTTTCTAATTTTTTATTTACAGAAGTCAATTGGGGTTCATCCCACCAAGCAAATCGATACCGAAAAGTTTTGTCTAATGTTTTAAAGTTGACTCATAGTGAGCAGCATGTGAAGAACTATAGGCCACAAATCTTGGTTTTAACAGGAAATCCTGCTGCTAGACAAGTTTTGGTGGATTTTGCAGATTGTATAACAAAAGGAACTAATTTGCTGATTTGTGGTCATGTGGTGCCGGTATAACTTTTTTTATTTTTTGGCTGAGCAGTATTTTTAGTACCCGTCACTTGTTGGCGCCACAGTTATTGCTGAAAAATTGAAAGAACGATATACCCAATGGCTTCATGACCATAAAATCAAGGCCTTTTATTGTGCTGTCTCTCAAACATCTTTAAGAGCAGGAGTCCAAATTCTGCTCCAAAATGCCGGCGTTGGAAAAATGCAACCCAATATTTTGTTGATAGGCTATAAAGATACTTGGTTGAGCCAATTTGAGGAAGGGAAAATGGCTGAATTACATGATTATTGGGGTGTCATAAAGTAGGTAGATTAGATAACATGACCAGAAAAATTGAAAAAAAATTTGCCTGATCTTTAAGAAATTCAAAATGTTCTCTCGAAACATATCGAAACAATCTTTTGCCTGATGGATATCGAAACAATCTTTTGCCTGATTATCAATAAATCCGATTAATTATTGAAACGAAACTTGATTTCACATTTGCCAAATTTCTGAGAACATGACTTGTACCTTAAATTTGAATTTAGTGATGCATTCGCAAGCAATCTCAGCATTTGCATTTTCCGGAATGGAAATGAAGGTTTGGATACTAGTGGCTATATAACAGATGAAACAGATAAATTTTTCCTCAAATTGCCTCAAATGGTACGATTTTATAAATTCTTTTATACAGGAATTGAAAAAAATTGAAAAATTGAAAAAAAGGAAAAAATTGTAAAAATTGAAAAAAATTGGAAAAAAATTGAAAAAAATTCGAAAAATTGGAACGATTTTTAAATTCTTTTATACAGAATTTTCTAGAGCATAACAAAATTCTCTCCATTGGCAGATGATCTTAGTCGAGGGATTAAAAAGAAGCAACATAGGCCTAAAGCGTCAAATATGAAACTTGACACGATCAGGCCTAGACCTATACGGCAAAGTACAATGGATGCGTTGAGCAATGTTATGCATAGGACTCCATCTGGAAATCTAGCTCATGTGCCGAGTGAAGGATCGTTTGGAGGTCACCCAAGCAAGTAAATTAAAAATGATTATCATAGACGTAAAAATTTGATAAAAATTTTAGCCAACATCAGAAAGTCAACGTGAAATTCCGAAACCGCATCAAAGATGGGGTTGTTGATGTGTGGTGGCTCTATGACGACGGTGGACTTACTTGGCTGCTAGCCTATCTTTTAACAACACATCCCTCTTTCGTTGAGGTAGCCCCACTAAATTCGAAAAAAATAGAAAAAATAGGAAAAATTGTAAAAAATTGAAAAAATTTGAGAAAATTCGAAAATTCATTGGAAAAAATTGAAAAAAATTGTAAAAATTCTAAAAATTGGAAAAAAATTGAAAAAATTCGACAAAATTTAAAAAATTGAAAAAACCCTCCCAATCATGCAAAAAAATTTTAGGATGCTAAATTACGAGTTTTTACAACCTGCCCAAGCAACGCCTCACCTGAAAAAGTTCAAGAAGATGTAGAGCATATGCTAAAAAAATTCAGAATCACATTCAAAGAAGTCACTGTTATTGTTTATGAAGAGAGAGAGTTATACCCAGAAACGTGGGTTTCGAGAAAATCTATGAAATATGCAAATTTTTTAGACAAGATGAATACAATGATATAATCGAAGTGATTAACGCCGACAGTGAGAACCCGGGAATTTCGGAAGAAATATTGAAAGAAAATGAAATGAGGACAAGAAGGTTTATGCTTCAAAGGGAGTATTTGTTGGAGCATTCTTCAGCCTCAGATTTGGTTATCATGTAAGAAAATTATTGATAAAATTGTGTGTAACTGAAAGCATGCATGCCAGCCCCCCCCCCACCCGCCTTTAAGGCTCCAAAAATTTTTAGGTTTTTTTATTGTTGGGCATCAGAATTTCGATGATTTGTAATACCGAGCTTTCTAGAGAATCGGCTACTTTGGACCTTGTACCCCCTATAAGCTAGGTTGAAAGAACTCGCAACAGTTCTGGCCATCCAAAGAGAATGTTACTCCTAGGCAAAATCTTTTGGCCTCAAGCGGAGTTTGAACAAGTCTTAAGGGGCACCTGAGACAAGCTCAGTACCACCAAACCATGGGACCTTTTGAGTAACCGCTCCAAATTTTACTCTAATCGTAACGCCGTCTCAACGGATTGTCGTTAAATCAACTCTTGATTGAAATTTAGATAAAAAATTTAGGACCCTTCCTGTCGCCTCAACTTCTATAGTCATGTCACCTTTATATAATCTTTGGCTAGAAATGCTATCACGAGATATGCCTCCAATGCTATTTATTCGTGGAAATCATACTAGTGTTATGACATTAGATTCATAAATCCTTAATATGAATATGTATACATGCACAAAGGGGGGAGGGTGCTGCACCCTCTTTCGTTATCGAGCGATCAATTCGTATTCGACCAATTTGCACTCACCCTTCTGCTTGTGCATGTATAATGTTTACTTTTTAAATAAAAATTTTTTCCGCAAGTTGTCGTATCCGCATCGTACTTTTCATTCAAAATGCATTCAAAAGTACGACTCGAGACCGCAAGTTGTTGTACTAGTACGGCGACATGGTACGACGCGTTGTACCAAGTTGTTGTACTTTGTGTCATACTTTTATTTTTTCTATATGATAAGAGTATAATCAACAACGTGAAGAAAAAATGGAACGATGTTCGGAACCGCTAAGATTTTTCTAGAGCACATTTTTTTGTTGTTATTTTGCTTCTTGTCCTTTGATAAGCCCAATACCAATAACATGAAAAAAATATGAGGAGGAAATTCATTGAAACAAGACACATATATAGAACAAGGTGAAGTGACAAAACGTAAGAGTACAGAATAAATTTTATGAGTTTTGATTAATTCCGTTGGCCCGGATGTTATTTAGTTGCCTTGTTCGTTATTGATATCCAGAAGAAAAAAATAGAATTTGATAAGACTCGATTTAAAAAAACGAGAAAACGCTCATAAAAAATTTCGTTGAAACATTTCAGAACATGTTATCAGAAATGTGTACAGATTCAAATGAAAGCATTGAAAAAAAGGAAAAAATTATTTTTTTATTCAAAAAAAAAATTATTCATAAAATAGAATTTTGGCCAAAAAATCGGGTAAACTGACACTTGTTCTTTTGTCGTGTTGTTCTTTGACCGCTTGTTCTTTGTTTTTGACTGGTTGTTCTTTTCCCTTAGACCGGTTGTTCCTAAAATGACCTGTTGTTCTTCTGGCAAAATAATTTTTAGAAGAACAACAGGTCGGGAAAAACGGATAGGAACAACAGGTCGGCTATATGTTCTTATGACCGGCCGGTTGTTCTTCTGAGCGACTGGTTTGTTCCTGGCCTTAGCCTTGGCCTAGGCTAAGGACAAGGCTAAGGTCAAGGCTAAGGACAAAGCTAAGGCTAAGGATAAAGCTAAGAACAAGACTAAGGACAAGGCCAAGGCTAAGGCCAAGGTTAAAGACAAGGTCAAGGTTAAAGACAAGGTCAAGGTTAAGGACAAGGCCGAGGCTAAGGCTAAGGCCAAGGTTAAAGCCAAGGCCAAGGTTAAGGACAAGGCTAAGGCCAAGGCTAAGGCTAAGGCTAAGGCTAAGGCCAAGGCCAAGGCTAAGGCCAAGGCTAAGGCCAAGGCTAAGGCTAAGGCCAAGGCTAAGGACAAGGCTAAGGCTAAGGATAAGGCTAAGAACAAGGCTAAGGACAAGGCTAAGAACAAGGCTAAGGACAAAGCTAAGGCTAAGGATAAAGCTAAGAACAAGACTAAGGACAAGGCCAAGGTTAAGGACAAGGCTAAGGCCAAGGTTAAAGACAAGGCCAAGGTTAAGGACAAGGCTAAGGCCAAGGCCGAGGCTAAGGACAAGGCTAAGGACAAGGCTAAGGACAAGGCTAAGGACAAGGCTAAGGACAAGGCTAAGGACAAGGATAAGGCCAAGGCTAAGGACAAGGCTAAGGACAAGGCCAAGGTTAATGTCAAGGTCAAGGCTAAGGACAAAGCTAAGAACAAGGCTAAGGACAAAGCTAGGTCCAAGACTAAGAACAAGGCCAAGGCTAAGAACAAGGCTAGAGCCAAGGCTGAGAACAAAGCTAAGGCCTTAGCCTTGGCTTTAGCCAGACAGTAAAGGCATGAATGAGAATAAAAAATCTTTCGATTTAAAAATATAATTAAATTAGAAATACATGTTCCACACTCAAAACAAGAAAAATTCAAAATTTCTCATAATAGTTCCCATTTATGTTTTTTGGTCGTCAGAAATCTTTATACTGTGTCACCCCCTCCCCAGAAAAAACTGCCACTGTTGTATACTTATGATGCCAATCTCAAGGACTTTAAACTTTGGACAATAAAATTTTTTACATTTCAGCGAAATTTTTAAGCAGACAAAAAATCGACTTTTTCCTCTTACATATTTTTTCTGGCCAAGATCAATGAACATTCGCTTGTAAAGAACATCCTAGAAATAAGGCATTTAGCCAGTATTTTACTGATAAAAAAATATTGCTTGTGCTGCACTTTTTTATGCCTGTGTGTTATCCACCCCACTGCCAAATAAATAAAGGCGATTCGCACATGGCAAGCTACTTGATTTTACCACTGCTCACCGTGTCGGTCGAGTGGTTCGGCACTGTTCGAAAAAAAATTGTAAACTTTTTTTTGAAACAGTCGTACTTGTGTTTCTTTTAATTTATTCCGATTCAAAATTGGACTTTAATTCTTTGTCTTTGTTCACTGTTAAATTTTCTTATCAAAAAAATGGGAATCTGCAATGAAAATGTAAGTTAAATAATTTGTTATAGTGTTTGCCTGATTTACAAGAATTTCCCGAAAAAACTCGTTTTCATGTTTTGTCAATGCGCGCAATCCATTTTCCACATAAAGTTACCCCTAGAGAAATAATTTCCAAAGAAAAAAAGCTAAAAAAACTCACCTTAAGTGGGATCGCTAATCCTTAGTAGTACTAAAAGTTCAACACCCATGGTGCAGGAGCAAGTGGCGCAAAATCATCTTGAAAGGGTAGGGTTCCTTTCCCGAAGATCGAATTTTAATTTTAGTGAATCAAAAAATTGTCAATTGGCCACAGATTCGATTACCAGAAAAGGATCCAAAAGTTTTTACAGGGTGTGCCTAGGAAATTAAAAAAGAAAGAAAATCTTATAGTCCGTTTCCGAAAATCCGCATGCGATGGTCAAATGGTCCAAGGTGCGCACACATCTTGGTGGGCTCGAACCTAACAAGGAAAGTACTCGATCGTGACTTCTCTGATTTTTTTTCAAATATAGCTCATATTTTTGTTCTGATTAGTATAGTAAAAAACTGTAAAGATTTTTTCCTGCCGAAATTTGTGTTAAGAGCTGAAGCAAATTTTAATCTGAAAATATTGTACTTGTATAATTCTCCTCGCTCATGGGCCCTAGAACTATTTGACATCAAGTGGATAGAGTAGTTGAGGGGAGAGATACTATCTGCATTTTGACAACCTAAGAAATTCTGAATTAGTTCCCGGTAACAGTACAGTATCTGTCCCGTAAAATTTGCATCTCCCAGTTGAAGTTAGAAAAATGCCAGAATTTTAATTTGTTCATAAAAAGTCATGTTCTACAAAGTTGTTCGCCATGATCTCAGGAATTCAATGGATTATCTCTGAGCCCAACCGGATTTAAATTGACCGAGATATGGCCTTAAATGTGTTAAAAAATGAATTTTTCCCGTATTTTTTCGTTTTAAGGCCATATCTCTGTCAATTTAAATACAGCTGGGCTGAGAGATAGCTCGTTGAATTCCTGAGATCATGGTGAACAACTTTGTAGAACATGGCTTTTTATGAACAAATTAAAATTCTGGCATTTTTCTAACTTCAACTGGGAGGTGCAAATTTCACGGAATGATACTGCACTGTTACCTAGTTCCCTAGGTGGATAGCATTCAGGTATATCACAAACAACATACACACGGAAAACCTAGAGCCCAGCGGACTATATCTTGCATAGATCTGCACCTCGTCTTGTTCGATAACCTCTCGCGTCTCTAGAGTCCATAGATGCATGTGGGAAATTTGTGGTATTGAGGAAAAGGTTATATCTATCAACAACAGTTTGATAATTCTGATGACAGACTCTACAATATTACTTATTCTCGCCCTAGCTTAAGACTATATTCGTTATTCAGAAGTGGCGAGGCTAGATAAATTTTATTCTTCCTCCTTGAGAAGTGTATCATGGCATAATGGGTAGCGCGTCAGGTAGTACATTTTTGTGTCTCGGGTTCGATTCTGTTTGGTGATAAATGATTATTGCATTAGCTAAATTTTTTTTGTAACAATAAAAAACATTTCCTTCAAGTAAAAAAGTATAAAAAAATTTTAAAGCAAAAACAAAAAAATTTAGTCAATGCAAAAATAATTTGCCACAAAGAGAAATCGAACCCGCGATACAAAAATGGAAGATCTTCGCGCTTCCATTGCGCCATGATGCCAATTTAAACGGCATGTAATAAAATTTATTCATATACAAGTGATATTGACGCAGATTAAAATTTGCTTCCAGCTCATAACACAAATTTAAGAAAAAATTTTTGCAATTTTTTACTATACTAAAAAATGGGAGAAGTCACGAACGAGTAAGACCTCGACTTTCCTTGTAAGACCTTGAAGTCAATTCAGATAAGCACGTGTCTTGGACCACTTGGTCGTCGCATGCGGGCTTTTTAATGCGAAGAAAGATTATTCATTCTCCATTATTGGTTTGGAGTATCCCCTGAAAAATTTATCCCATACCTGCGTCAAATTATAGTGTCAATCAAATTATATAGTTTGTTTGTTTAGTGTTACGTGCAGTGTAGGTGAAATAAAAAGTTGTTATCAAAAATTTTTTATCATTTTTTCGAGATCTCTCTTGTGAGAACGAAAACAGACCATTAAAAATGGTCTGTTTTGTGGCTTTGCTAAGTGCTATGTTTTTTTCATATCTTATTGTTGTACTGGACAAAGATTTTGTCTAGTATGAAAGTATTTAGCTACTAAAAAGTGATAAGAATCAAGAAATTTAATACCGATTAAAAACAAACACAACTAATATTTGAATTTAAAAGCATATGTGTAGCTTGTTTTTGAAAATTTGAAATATTTTAGAAAAATTGAGCAATTTTCGTCGTAGAAAAAATCGCATTTTCTCTTTATTTTTGTGTACCATTTTGTTACCTGCTATATACATATGCAAGAATATTTTGATTCTTTACTACTAAAATATTTATACGCTCTTTTCTAACGATTTTTTGGTATGAGGAACAGAGTGAACCATTATATCCTAAAACATTAAAAGCGCTATGTGTGTCTGTTTGTGCTATCTCCGTCACCTTAAGTCCAATTCCATCACGGCCTATACCGATAGGGTTCAGTGGGAGAAGAAAAATGGCATCAAAATCATGGGGCTACCCTTCAAGGAAAATTTTTTAGCCCCGTATCATGTTTAACGGAAGGCTTATCATTGCAATTTAATGTTAACAAATAAGGAGCCCACATGACCACGTGGCGAAAACGTTTGGCTCTTAAAATGTGTCCTCAAGTTCGATTCCCATCTGCTTGAAAGCGATCGCAAGCACAAGGAAACACTCGGAAGCGCTCGGAAGAACTCAGAGGTACTCGAAAGCGCTCGTAAGTACTCGGAAGAACTCATAAGTACTCGAAGGCGCTTGAAAGCACTCGTAGGTACTCGGAAGCGCTCGTAAGCACTCAGAGTCACTCGGAAGCACTCGTAGGTACTCAGGAGAACTCATAAGTACTCGGAGGCACTTGAAAGCACTCGGAAGAACTCGTAAGTACTCGGAAGCAATCGGGTCAGGGCGGAGATCTCGTCCGGGGCTCTCGGAGACTTATCGATCAGATCTCCTCTCTCCTNTTTCAATATTTAAAAAAGTATCCAATGTCATCGAATATAGTTGTAGTTGAGGCCTCTTAGACGAAAATTGGATTAAAAAAACCAAAAGTTTGCAGTACTGCTTTGAGCGTGCCCCAGTAAAATGTGCGCTGCCGCGGTTGGTAATTTGATCAAATGATTTTCGCATCGAAAAATAATCAGAGGAGTCATTTTCTCAAAATTCCAACGCAACACTCACAAACACCATTTTATCGAACAGCCGAATATAAAAGATTTTAGAGATCATGCGGAATTTATGACTTGCCAAGTGAGATGATTCTTCGCATTTTAAGCTATATACCAGCAAAGGAATTACTTTACGACAGACTGGTTTGCCAACGCTTCAACGGCATTATTACAAGAAATGGAGTCAAACTTCAACGAATGCCATGTAAAATGGAAATTTGGTTAAATCAGCATGAAAATGGAATAAAATTTCTCATGAAAATCAAATCTATGTCTGGCAAAAATGCTATCGAACTTGTAAGTTTCAGGATCATAGGTCGGCAAGGGGGGGAGCCTCCCCCCTGATCCACGCACGCACGAACCCAAAATTGAGAGGGGACCACGCACTCATGGGCCCAAAATTGAGGAGTGATCACACATAGACCTGCCGAACATATGAGGTGGTCCATAAAAATTGGGTGCAGAAGACTACCTCAAGCTTTAAAAAAAGGTCTTTTTTTTGGTGGAGGTGGTGGGGGACCACTTCACCTGGGGTCCCCTCCCCCCACCTTGCCGACCTATGTTCAGGATATCTACACATCCAAGCAGATAAAAAAAGCATTAATCAAAAAATTAGCTGATGAATTTTGATCAGCGATATTAAATTCCTTAGTAAAAAGGTTAAAGAGTTTTGTTGTGGTTGGTACTATTCCAAGGCAGGGGTCGACTCCTGTCGCATGGGCTCGGGCTCTTCCAACCCTTTCTGAAGCGAATTTCCCGTCCCCTGGGCAGTGGTGTAGGGAGAAGGGTCGAATAGGGGAAGCACTTTCCTAAAATCATAAGGTACTCTTATGTAATTTTTGGCCGTACTTCGGCCAACCAAAATATAAGAGGCCCCTTATGATTTTTTTTTGCGTGTTTTCGGCTCTTGATGGGGGCACATGCCCTGGTGTCCCTTCCCTATGCCATTTTCCATAGAAACGATCCCGGGGCACAGGCCCTGGGTCCAAGCCAATGTTGTAATATGGATCGATCGTCAGGGATTACATCAATTGATTTATAGGAGATCGATGAGCAGCAAGACCATTACCGCCATGCATTGTCTCTTTTGAATATCAGCCATCTTTCAATTGGCTTTACTGGTCAACAACCCCTCGATAGCAATGAACTTATGGCTAATTTTATGCAAAATCTCATTCTTTATAAACAACATCAAATTTATTCATTTACAATAAAAAATATGAACATTTCAAAGTCGAAAATTTGTTTCAAACTATTTGAGATCCTTTCTCAAAAATATGTTCAAGTAAGGTTTTTGGCGACAGAGCGTAACTTACCGGTAGGCCCTGAACGTAACTTACCGGTAAGTTATGTCCGGAACCTAACTTACTTTTTTGAAAATTTTCAAAGTGCAATAACTTTTTTGCCTTAAGGAATTTTGACATGGGGTCTGAGGCATTTTTGTAGGTTGCATCGATTTCTACAAAAAAGTCCAAGACCCCATGTCAAAATTCCTTAAGGCCAAAAAGTTATTACACTTTGAAAATTTTTAAACAAGTAAATTAGGCTCTGGGCATAACTTACCGGTAAGTTATGTTCAGGACCTAACTTACCGGTAAGGTACGTTCCATCCTAGTTCCAGGTTTTTTCGAAAATGCAAAAAATTATTAATTCTTATTTAGGATATCTGCTTTGAAAATTGCCATCTTGATAGTGAATTTGCACCACAGCAAATTATCAAAATGCAAAACTTGTGTCAAATAAGAATGTTAAACATGCTTGATACAGTGTTGATTGAAACTACAAATCTTTGTTTGAAGAAATTTGCATATGACACGAGATATAAAGCTAGACGAACTATACCATTTATTGTCGAAGCTTCAACTGCAAATACAGATGCAGTTTGTTTGTTTATGAAGGTAGGCTTGATCAAAGGACCCCCAATTGCGTCGGGCACACAGTGCCGTATGAGAGGGGCTTGACAAAAATTGAAAAATTCATCAAAAATTAAAAAATCATCATAATTTTTAGTGAATTTTGACCATTTTTCATCAACTTTGAATTAAATTTCCTCGAAAACGAAGAATATTTGTTTTACGAAATTTAGGGTACTACCGTTTTTCGATGCGCTATATCGATTGACAGTGGAATTTTTTAAAAATTCTTTAAAGAATTCAAATTCAGATTTTCGTTTCGATACTCAGATTTGTTGAAAATTTTTGAAAATATTTGTGTGTCCTATTAGTCAACTAATAACATGCAAAAGACCACAAGTACAAAAATCTTTTAAATTCACTAAGAATTTAAAAGATTTCAACTTTCTTTTGGTAGAGGTTGTGCTGAATGAAATGTATCTTTTTTTAGACTTGGCTAGAAATTCCTGAAGACGTCTTCTTCAAAATCAAGCTCTATGGAGTTGATGAAGAGTGGAAAAATGATTTCCTTCATGAATGCAACAATTTCCGACTAGGACATGTGAATCTAGAATTTCCATCCAGAAGCCGGTCTTCTGCTCATATAAAAGTTAAATTCCATCCGGTAGGCTTATGAAAAGTTTAATATGAAAAAACAATAATTTTAGGACAATTCTTGTTGTGAAATCTTTCCTGTTATCGATTTACCTGCAAGAGAGCCGGGCCAATTAGCTTGTTATGCTAGATATTTTAGAGATTTCTAGACTTGCTCATCTTTAGTTTCTTTTTCTTTGTTGATCCTTAACTTATTAATTTATTTGTTTTTATTTATTTATTTCTGATCTCTAGACATTATACTACTGGTATAGGCAATAGTTTAGCTTTAAGCTCTAATACGAATTTTTCTTAATTTATTTTATGCGTTACTTCTTACAAGAAACGTCGAGAAGTATCAGTTAGGGATTTTCAATATTTCGACACAAATCAATAGACAGCATGAATATAAGACACGCTATGTAAAAATTTCTTTCCTATACGAGGTTTAAGGTATGTTTCAGAACATAGGTCGGCAAGATGAGGGGGGGGAGGAGAAGACCCCCGATGTGGTCGTCCCCCACCACATCCACCAAAAAAAGGACCTTTTTTTAGCTTGAGGTAGTCTTCTGCACCCAATTTTTATGGACCAATTCATATGTTTGGTGGGGCCAATTCGTGGTCCCCCCTCAATTTTGGGTCCGTGCGTGCGTGGGTCAGGGGAGAGACTCCCCTCTTCCTTGCCGACTTATGATACCTATCCTATTGCTATGTTCTAAAACCTATATTAAACCTTGTATGGGAAAGAAATTTTTACACAACATGTCTTATAATCATGTTATCTATCGATTTGTGTCAAAATATTGAAAATCCCTGACTGACACTTCACGACTATTCCTTGTTAGGCTGCCTTATTTGAGTCAGTTGTTAGGATATTTGTTAATCTGCATCCGATGCATTTAATTATAAAAACTATTTATTGGGTTGTTCGGAAATTGATATCGTTTTTTTGAAAACAACATTGTCAACATTTTTAAACATCACCATCGTTTTTCCATGCCGAAAATACGACTCTTGATGTTATTTAAACCTTGGTAAATGAAAATACCTTGAAGGAGCAGCATGCATCATATGCAGTGGCGTAGCCACGGGGGAGGAGGCCGAGTAGTGTCCTCCGTTTTGGAAAGTTTGAGGTTTACCCCCCCCCCCCTAAAAATTGATCTTTTTGGAAAAGTGCCCCCTCTCCGTAGTTGGGGGTTTGGCTATCCACTGATCATATGAAGAAGCTTATATGCACACCTTTCTGTTTTGCCAAAAGAAGCTGTGTCCGACATTGAACGAGTTGTATAAGAATGTACTTTTCTGTTAACTATTCCGATTTTGTTTACCCCTTGACTTCCCAAACAAAGTAGAAAAAAAGTTTTTTTCAAAAATTTCTAAAAAACGTCGATTCCACCTATTTTCGGTATGGTAAATACGATAGTAATGTTTGTAAAATGTTGAAAACGCCGTTTCCAATTAAGCGGCATCCATTTCCGAACAACTCAATATTTATAAAAAATTTATATATGCATAAATTGAAGTTAATAATAATTTAGCTGCCTTCTTATAGAAGGAATTGATTGACGTGCTGGTAGAGGAGGGGGTTGGTCAGAAGGATGGCCAAAGTCTATATCACCATAGATTTCATTATGAGCGGAAATTACATGGACTCCTAAAATGTTAACTTTAGAATAATTACAGGGTGTTTTAAAACAGGGATTTTTGAGATTTTTAAGGAGAGCGTCTCTGCAAAGATCTTAAATGGATATGGTGTCTAGGACCCAATTTTTTAAAAGTTCGTTTCAGAGAAAGTTACTAATCCCTAGTAGAGACAGGGGATCAGTGGTTACCAGGGTTTGTGGGGAAACAAGTAAGACCGAAATAGGGTTCCGAAAGGGAATCCCGGTTCCCCGCATGTTTTTACCGCTAGAGAAGTCATTTCCAGAAAAACATTTGAAAATTTTTTCACGATTTCATGGGTACACAAGACCCAAAATGATTGCAATTCGGTCACAGCAAATTTAATAAGAAAAAAACTCCCAAACTTGCAAAAAGTATTTGCCGCTAGCAGGGGTCGAACCTGCGACCTTGGGCTTATTAGACCCACGCTCTAACCGACTGAGC
>OZJO01002456.1:0-10551 GCA_900406225.1 Acrobeloides nanus | reverse complement strand
TCAAAATTTCAAACGCAATTATCTCGAAAACTACAACGATTCAGAACATGCCGTAAAAACAAAAAATGCTCCATTTTCCATGAACTTTCCGAATATATCATTTTTTCATATGGTTTTAAATTACTGGACTGATTCTTTAAAACAAATCTTCCCAAACATAAGAAAAACTAGGATCGACGATTTTCCATATGGTAAAACATTCATTAAAATGATTATAGACATCCTAAAATGTCTCATTAGTTGATTAAAGCATTACAAAACTTGCCATGATTCTGTCGACCAGGTATAGTACATTCGAATATTTGAGTATTCCCTGTTGATTTCCCATAGTACTAATATAATAACCGCTAAGTTCTTCAAACACTAGGTTTTTCATCTTTTCGATATGCTCATTTCCAAGAGATAACTTTTCGGCTAAATATTGCAATTGTAAGAATCTTTTTTAAGTAGCATACTTTCTAGCGAAAACACAATATAAGCTAACGCCGCAACATCGATTTCGGTGATGTTTTTAAGAAAAAATTGATATGCCAAACGTTTCGAGTGGTTTAAGAGAGATTGTCCAAGAGTTTTTGAACGAGTCTTTCTAAAATTCTTATTTTAGATTGTGCGAAACTTACTTAAGACAGATTATCTGTGAGAATTTAAAGTGATGGAGCCAGGCGAAAATTTTAGACTTTTAGAATTTTCTGAAAACGAGCTTAAAAAGAAGTATTAAAAAGCAGTTGAGATTTTCTCCTGAAACTTTTTCTATGCGAAGTTGGGGTACCTTAGATTTTGAGAAAATTTGATTGTTTGCCTTCAAAGCCAGATATCTCGATCAAAACAAAAGGCTTGTCGAATGCGGTTTTTTTCTATAATTTTGTAGACGTCGAGAACTACATTTTTGGTAAAGACTATTTTTGATCCGAGTTATCCTCATCGAGCTATGGTCAATTTTCTTCATTTTATAGGGTACGAAAACACAGACCTAAAAGTGGAAAATGGCCTCTAGAAAAGCCCAGAGGCTCGACGATACCAGTCTGAACACGTTTTCTGAAATTTCAGCCCTAGGGCAAAAACTTAAAGGGGGTAAGAATTAGAGACTAATCTCTGAAAAAAATTTTTTGCCAAAACAGCCTATATAGAGGTAAAATCATGCAAAAAATCGATTATGCGCATTCCCGAAGCGTAAAAATGGTTCATTGACCTTGATTCAGGGAAATAGATGTGTGTATTGAAGCGAAAATAGAACAATTTTGAAATTTCTCTCTCAAAATCATATTTCTGGGGGTAATTTCATGCGGGGAATCGATTGCGCGCATCCCCGAATTTTGGAAATGCTTCCTTGACCCTGATTCACGGAAATAAGAGTGTGTATTGTGTAAGCGAAATCCAGCATGTACTAATTTCTCTGAATCAGGGTCAGAGAAGCGTTTTCAAGCTTCGGGAATGCGCACAATCGATTCCCCACATGAAATTACCCCCAGAAATATGATTTTGAAGGAGAAATTTCAAAATTTTTCGATTTTCGCTTCAATACACACATCTAATTCCCTGAATCAGGATCAAGTAAGCATTTTTACGCTTCAGGAATGCGCGCAATCGATTTTTCGCATGATTTTACCCCTATATAGGCTGTTTTGGCATAAAAAATTTCAGAGATTAGTCCTTCCCCTTTAAAAAAAGAAATTTAAAAAATTCAGGTATCCATTTTTGAGTTTTGACCTTCGAAAGTTAGAGATTTTTAGACTTTTTGCTAAAATCCAAAGGAGAGACACCCCTTCTAATTCACCCCTTATGAGTTTTGGGTCGGGAAATAACCCCCAAATTCTATTAGCTAGAAAATTCAGTAAAAAATTCCCTGATTCCGAAAATAACAAACTTTTGGGGCGGAGACTTCGTTTTCATGGATTTGAGGGGTCCAAAGTTGTGAAACAATACACTAAAAATGGCTATTTTTTCGTAATTTTGGACCTCTTGAAAACCATAAAAACGAAGTCTCCGCTCCAAAAGTTTTTTATTTTCGGAATCAGGGAATTTTTCTGATTTTTTTCTATTTGTCCGTTGGATGTTGCCCAAAAGCCATTTGAAATCAAGCTTACCTAGCAAATTCGCCTTTCACATGGTTGCATATAAAATGATAAGAATCTTCAGTATCTATAACTTGTCCATAATGGGTCATCCATTTTTTATCTTCCATAGAAGGAAAATACATGGATGTTAGATAACTTTTCATTAAAGTGTTAAATTTTACAGCATAATTCTTCATTATTTGGATCTAAATGTGGGATTTTATATGTAATCGTTGGCGTGGCGACAGTTGAGGACGGACACTTGAGGATGAGAATTTGAGGATGGCTATTTGAGGATTTGGCACTTGAGGACGGACATTTGAAGACGGTCATTTGAGGACGGTCATTTGAAGACGGTCATTTGAAGACGAGACATTTGACTTGGATGAAGGGATCAATGTATTTTGTGTTGAATGGGCTAATGCAAAGATCTCCTATTTTATTAGCTTACCTTATCCTCTTGACTATACATCTTAAATGGCTCAAAGAAGTCATTGAGCATAGAAAAAATCAATATAATACAATGTCTCTCCATAACATCGTATTCATGCTTTTTCACGAAAACATACTAAAAGGTCTCTTTTATCTCACAAAAGATTGATAAATCCTACTTCTTTATCCGGAAATTTGACTGCTTTATTCTCCAACGTCACTAACGACTTTTGGGAACTCAAAAATGTCCTGACACCAGTCAGCAATTGATGTAAAGTAGGATAGTTGATCGAAATATCGACGATTGTCGGCGTTATTAGACCACTTTTCGAGTCTTCATTAATGGAAGTAGTAGACAAGAGATTGGTATACGAGACAAGATTAGAAGATTCTTGTGCTGGAGATTTGCTTCCTTGCGCTAAATTTTATATATATGTTACGGGAGAATCTGTTTTTCGGAAAAATCTGATTTTTCCGGGAAAATCTGATCAGTTCAAATTTTCCCGGGAAAAAGACTTAGCTTGACCTTAGGCTAAGCCTAAGGATATGCCTAAGGCTAAGCCTAAGCCTAAGACTAAGCCTAAGGCTAAGCCTAAAGTTAAGCTTAAGGCTATGCCTAAGGCTAAGCCTAAGGCTAAGCCTAAGGCTAAGCCTAAGGCTAAGCCTAAAGCTATGTCTAAGGCTAAGCCTAAAGTTAAGCTTAAGGCTAAGCCTAAGGCTAAGCTTAAAGCAAAGGCTAAGCCTTTTTCCTGGGAAAATCTAAACTGATCAGATTTTCCCGGAAAAATCAGATTTTCCCGAAAAAACAGATTTTCCCGTAACATATATTTATTTGCCATTATATTAATAGCGATACAATGTGAAAAGCATAGCATTAACATCACAAGGCATAGGAAGGAAGTTAAAATTTTTTGAGAAAGAGAGAGCTTAAAATTACAGTATGATCCGTGAATCGGGTAGAAGGTTAGAAGTAGGGATATAAATACTAACAAGAAAAGATGTAGGTATTTATGAAAATCTCTTACTTTTAAACATCCCAACATCAACACATTTTTGTAGTCTACAAGCACGACAGGAAGATCGGGAATCTAAAAATTTGATTTTTAGGGCAAAATCCACAAAAAAAACCTTTTTTAATGTCACAATTCTTGCCTTTTCGGCATTGGTATACTCTTTGTTCAGCTATAGTTCTTCTAAAAAATGCACCACAAGCTCCACATGTTCGAGCACCAAAATGGTAATTATGTTGCCCTGGTTTTCCACAAACAACACAAGAACTCATGGGCTAAAAATTATCTTTGAAAAATAGAAAAACATGCTAAAATGATTTGAACATAAAATTTTAAGAATACAAGATTATACTAATGAAAAAGTCAAGTGTATAAGACAAAATTCGAAATTTTCATGCACGTTTATTACACAATTATAGGTAAAAGTTTCAAATTTTAAAATTTGAGTATAATTTCCATTGAAATGACCAGAAACTCCAACAAAATGCAATATGGAGTAGCATAAGAAACTGTTTTTGGTTATAAAAAAGACCTAAAACAGTTCCTAAAGCCTGTTTTAGGTATAAAAAAAGAGCTATATCTGCAAATGATACCACTACACCATCACTGAGAATCAGAAATCGACACCATTGAAATGACCAGAAACTCCAAAAAAAGCAACATGGAGTTGTATAAGAAACTGTTTTAGGAACCAAAAACAGTTTCTTATACTACTCCATATTACTTTTTTGGAGTTTCTGATCATTTAAACGCTTTTTTAACGGCCGAGCGCATGTGAGAGAAAAATCATCAAGGACTGCCATTGTTCACGTGATCTCATCAAAACTAACAAGAAAAATGTAGTCTTATTTAGCGAGTTATGTTGAAAAGGTATAAATTAAGTCGTAGGTGTCAAGAATCGATTAAAAGAGGCTTTATGCTCAATTATTTTGTACTGTCTGGCTATGTAAAATGGCAAAGCTCCATTTTTATTGAGTTATAAATAAATTAGACAATAATTAAACAAGATTGTTTAATTGGATAATTCCCAGCTTGGATCATTCTCGAAAGTTGTACTAAAATCGCTGAATGGAAATATTGATCCGGATACAAATTGTCGTCTGACAGTAATCGGAGCTTGCTGTTGAATAAAACTAACTCCCGGTCCATTTTGTACAACGGACGAAAAGACCCCAGGACTACCTCCTTGAGAGTACAGAAATGGTCCATTTTGTACCATAGACGAAGTCATCACAAAAGGCTTGTTACATGAAGTGCAAAAACATGGAACTTGAGGCATTGGAGGCCAAGGGTCCATACCAACTCCACCGGGATAACTGAAGAGATGCTGCATTCGCTGTGCAAATTTTTGGGTCTAAATGGTAAGTGATGCTTTAGTGATCGAGAAAAAACGTACGATAACTTGTATTTGTGCTTGCCATCGGGACATTTGACTTTCGAATTGTGCTAATTCGGATATCTCGTCTGAAGTTAATGGACGGGTGTCTCCGGTGCTGATGTCGTGTAAAACGCCGTTCTAAAATTATGAATTAAGCTGTTCTGTTTTGTCTTCTCACTGTCACTGTCCCTGTTTCCGTCCCTCTCCCGGTTACTGTCCCTGTGTAGCCTGGAGTTTATACTTTGTAGGAAAAAGTCGCTAAGAAGGCTCTCTCGAGGAGAACCTGGTCTGTTTTTAGTTAGTTGTTAATTATGTGACCCAATAAACATAGATGCTACGCTTATTTCTCTCTTACATCACACACAACACCCTATATCGCCACATGCAAACACTATTGGGTCACACCTGTCCCTCTCCCTGTTCTCAATCCTGTTCCTGTCACTGGTAGTTAAAATTACATGTAAGTCGATGTTATACGTGGTTTTTAAAAAAAATCTGTTAGTTATCATTTTAAAAAACACTCGATATCTAATGTTGATTTAAATGTGTGTTTAAAAGTCAATTTTCTCAATCTTTTTTTCAAATTTGACGCTGTTTGTTTGCATTGTACTCACCATGACATAAATATTCAAGGTAAACCAAGATTAGGATCCTTACTTCATAATAACAATTTCCATTTTCAATCCTTTGCGATTGACTATATTGTCTAGAATGTTGTACAACTTGTTCAGATGAATTTAAAACAGACAAAAATAATACGAACGTCAAAATTCGTTCCACCATTTTTTAGAAAGAACACAATAAAGAAAAATGTCAAAAAATCAATTCTTGTCAGTAAAACAAGTTAGTAAAGAGAGGAATCGATTTTCAATTTTCAACCTGATGGATTATGGATGAAGAAATTTATTTGTGTTTACAATAGAGGCATCTCGAAAAAGTGTCTTTTTTATTTGTGGTGCAAAATTTTATTTGCTGAATAAAAAGACATGAAAATCAACAATTTAGTACAAATATTGGCATATACTTCCCGTTATATCTTTATTACATACTCCATCTGCCCATTGACCTCCATAGCCCATCAGATAAACACAATAGTTTCCAGTTTGATTAGTAGGAAAGCCTGCCATAAAATCTTCGTATTTAACTGGTTCGCCATCAGCCCAAACCCAGTTATAAGGGGTTTGGACACAGTTAAGTCCAATGAAGTTGTCATAAGGATTGTTAGTGTTCAATAGCCATTCTAAAAATGTCAAATCTAGGTTTGAAAACAATTTTTACCGCTAATTTCACCATTTTCAAAAGCGCTGTTAATTGTTAGCAAAGTTCCTTGAGCATGAGCAGCTTGGCAACTAGCAAGGCCTTGGTTCCAAGTTTGTGGGTTGAGTGATTTGATGCATTTGTTTGAGACAGTAGTTAGCTGGTACCAACCGTTATCGCAACCTAAATGAGTGAAATCTGGGGTGAATTTCTAGTATGATAGTCATATACTCCTTCAAAACTATATCAACATGTTTATACATAATTTTGAAGCTTTATAATTCATTTTTCGGAAATAGTGGGGCTCGGATTAACCACGCCGAGAATGTGAAAATATAGGAAATTTTTAAATTAAGCAAAAGCTTTCGGACCCNCAACATGTTTATACATAATTTTGAAGCTTTATAATTCATTTTTCGGAAATAGTGGGGCTCGGATTAACCACGCCGAGAATGTGGAAATATAGGAAATTTTTAAATTAAGCAAAAGCTTTCGGACCCGACTGGGACTCGAACCCAGACCTCCTGGTTATCGTCCAAGTGCACTACCATTGTGCTACCGAGACCTACAACTGATGCCCGTTAATTGGTGAATACTTCAGTAGCACAATGGTAGTGCATTTGGACGATAGACAAGAGGCCCGGATTTGAGTACCAGTTGGGTCCGAAAACTTAAAAAAAAAACTTTTGCCTAATTTAAAAAACTTTTATAGTTATCAAATTTTTACAACAAAAAAAACAAAAATTGAATACCTCCTTCAATATTGTTGACAAGGAAGAAAATGAAGACTAGATAGAAAACTTTGAACGTCATCTTAAATTATACTATCAATACAAATAATCCTAGCCTTTTATATAATTTTTTTCATTTAATTCTAGACTGTTATCAGATGACATTAAAATTGTTATCATTTTTTCATTTAAGATCCGTTTATTCACCCTTTATCATAACATTTTTCTCATATATTGTATTAGAAGTGAGAGACCGAGCGCCTTCGGCGCTCAAGGACTCGGTTTCGCTTTGATGCCAAAGAATAAACCTGGGGGACCGAGCACATTCGGTGCTCTGGGAATGCCGTATTACAATGAAACCTGAAGACCGAGCGCTTTGGTGCTCAAGGGCTCAGCTTTCGGCGTCGCTTTGATGCAGCGTATAGTTCTAAAAAATGGGTTTTTAATTTTTAAATAGACTTTGAATTTTTTCAATTTTTAAAAAAAATTTCCAATTTTTTTGATTTTTTCAATTTTTCGTCCAATCCTGTTACGACTTAGATTTTTGGAAAGAGTCGGCGAGTGAAGAAAAATGACACCAAAATCGTGGTGGTACCTCTTCTGGAAAAAATTAAAAAATCAATTTTTTATTTTTAGTTAGGTTTTTGGTCAGAAATGAAAACATGAGTCGATCTGTCTTCATTCTGACGTCAGTTATGGGAATCCAAGATTTCGAAAACTTTTACCGTTCTTTGTCGCGACAAAAAATCTCGAAAAACCGAATAAAAATATTTTATTTTGTTCGACTTGTTTTATTTTTTGCTTATTGTATNTTATGGGAATCCAAGATTTCGAAAACTTTTACCGTTCTTTGTCGCGACAAAAAATCTCGAAAAACCGAATAAAAATATTTTATTTTGTTCGACTTGTTTTATTTTTTGCTTATTGTATAGTTTTAAGATCACTGATCACCATCATAGGTCGGCAAGGGGGAGAGGAGTCTCCCCCCTCTGACCCACACACTCATGGACTCAAAATTGAGGAGGACCATCATGGACCTCGCCGAACATATGAGGCGGTCAAAAAAAGGTCGGCGAGAGGAGAAGTCTCCCCTGATCCATTCACCACATGGACCTAAAATTGAGGAGGAACTATCTCATCGGGGGCCCCTCCCTCCCCCACCTTGCCGACCTATGATCACTATTTCTCGAAAGTTTTCCTCAAAATTTCCTCTTTTAGCTTATGACTCACTTTTTGCGTCTCTCGAAAAAATGTTGCCTTTTTTTCATTTAAGAAATAGCATTGTAAAAATTTCTTGGAATTGTGCAACTCCGCCTTAAGCTATTCTTTTGTACACTGTGTAGAACTCCGAATTTTTGATAGTTTTTTTGTATTGTATGATCTGGGAAAAAACCGGCTGCCGTTTTGGCCTAGAATTTAGTGCTCAATAAAAGATTTAATTCTTGTTGTACGCTTGAATAATCCTCAACATTCTTGTCATTTAAGTCGTGCTGATTGAACCCTTATCATATTCAATTTTCATAATACTTTATTTTTTGATCATTGAGCAAAGAATGATCTTTATTCATTTTCATCCATGATGATATATATCCTAACTTTATTATATTTACAGTTTTTCTTTAAGCTAGTGTCTTTGCTAGCTTTGATGAAAAAATGAAACCCATTATTTCTGCTAACTAGCTGAGAGATAAAAGGTGAAGAGTGAGAAGTTCCTAGTTTTAAGGGAAAGATTTATTTTGTATTGTATTTTGGACTTCTTATAATATTAAAAGCGCATGTATGTTTGTGTCTCCTATCAGCGCCTCCGTAAGTCCTAGAGCTGAATGGAATATGTCGTCGGGTTCATCTCGATTATAGTTCTAGGCTATTTTTTAATTATTGTGACAGTTCAAAAACATTTTTTGGTATAATTTAACGCAGACCTCCGGGCTGCGTACTTGTTTTCTAAGGCTGGCAACTGTAACAAATCGATTTTTTACATGTTTTCGTTGTAATACATAGACTTTTTTGAATTTCTTGCTTTAAAATCGTGAAAAAATATCAATCGACAGAGAATTTTATGCTGAACAACTTTGCTAATTTAAGTTTAAAAAAAAGTTATAAGCAACCATATTAAAATAGGAACAAATTTATAAATTCCGCTAAATGGAAGATCAAGAAGTCAAGTCGAAGTCAAGAAGTAGTTGTGAAGCTCATCTTTCGAAAAAGAAGCCCCAAACATGAAAATGTGAGGGAAAACAAAACCAGCAACATCAAAAGGAACTTCAAAGGAAACTCAAAAGACCAGGATGAAGTGGAAGACCCTGATTAGATCAATGCTCTTTCACATCACTCGGCGGAACTAGCTGATGACGATTTTGCGAAAGAATGAATGTCAAAATTTGGCACTATACGTGTCCGAATTCAAGCCGACACAAACAAAATAAAAAGTTTGAAGTTTCGATTGAAGACTGTCGAAAAAACACGTTAAAACATCTTTTTAAAGTGTCCGGTTTTTTGCGCGCCACCCTGTATAATGTTTATTTTGATTAAAGGACCAGTCCAGTAAGTTACAACCATATGAAAAAATGATATATTCGGAAAGATCATGAAAAATGGAGCATTTTGTTTTTTCGGCANATCGATTTTTGCATAGATTTTTTAACTTTGTATAACATTGTAGCTGTAATTTTTTATAGCTAAACGAGACGAACAAAATGGCACCAAAATTATCCAATTTGAACATTGTTTTGGATTACTGAAACGAAAACATGAGTCAGAATTTTCGTTTTAATAACCCAAACAATGCTCAAATTGGATAATTTTGGTGTCATTTTGTTCATCTCATTTAGCTATAAAAATTTGCTACAATGTTCATTTTATGATTTTTTTAAAAATTGATGCAAAAATCGATTTGTCTGCAAAAAATTCAAAAACGTTTGTGTATTACAACGAAGAACTTGTAACAAATTCAAAATTTCAAACGCAATTATCTAGAAATCTACAACGATTCAGAACATGCCGTAAAAACAAAAAATGCTCCATTTTTTATGATCATTCCGAATATATCATTTTTTCATATGGTTGTAACTTACTGGACTGATCCTTTAAATCTAAACAAAAGCTTACATATAACAGAAAATTTCGAAATTTATAAACACTTATGCTATCATTTCAGTTGTATTTCCTGTCGGATGGCTTCTTTGTCCGTTATCAGCGTTCATTCTAATGTCTGAAACTCGGTTTCTTCTCAAAATGGCATCTCGATATGGCCCAACAATACAAATCGCACATAGGGGATTCAATGCTGTTATCCAAGAACAAGCACTTACCATGACAACTGATAGATGATTGACTTTAAGCTTGAATAGAACTGTACAAATGATCGTCATCATAGGCAAAGCTGCTCCGATTAGTGGTACTATGGCCTAAAAATTAAGTAATGATCGCGAGTCGAAAGAAACACCTGGGCTATCAAAGTATAGTTCAAATTTTTTTGAATCCTTCGAGTTTTAGCATTCATCAAATCTCTATTTACTTTTAGTGTACGCCAGATTTTCAAGCTATACCATATAATTAACGAATATGTGATAGTAACAAAGACGGTACCACAAGCAATCATTATGACGAAGAATGGGTTTCCCTAAAATTAGATTCACAAGGGATATGCACAAAGTGACGCTTGAAATTTTCAAAAAGTCCTATATATT
>OZJO01002444.1:0-18010 GCA_900406225.1 Acrobeloides nanus | reverse complement strand
AAGAAATTCGAAATTCTTCATCCGGGAGTCGTAACATTGCATAAAGATCACGTTGACGAAAGTCTTGAAGATCGTTTAATGTCATTTTATAAGCTTAAAAAGCATGCTTTTGGAATAGGAAACGCAAAAAAACGCTTTGATGAGTGATTTAGAGAAAAAATTTTTTCCGATTTTTTCTTCACGTCAAATGTCATGCTTAGGGGAACTAGCTCCAAAAAATTTTGTGTGGACATATCGATAAACACCCATTCCGATCTCTAATTCTAGCGCCGCCTAAAGTTATTAAAATTTAATCTTGTAATTATTTTAGGACCATCTTTTGAATAACATCGATTTGGTCAAAATCCGTGAATTTCGCCACAGGCTTTCAGAGGCTGTTTTGAGTGAAAAAGTTGAGCTCCATTCAATTAATAAATCATGATAAACATTTGTTGGATAGTCTTTAGAAAATTTCCACCCAGGACAAAACACATGATCAGAGTCAAGAGATCGAGCAAAAAAGAGTAATAAATCTTTTCTGTTTTGAGTGAAAAAGTTGAGCTCCATTCAATTAATAAATCATGATAAACATTTGTTGGATAGTCTTTAGAAAATTTCCACCCAGGACAAAACACATAATCAGAGTCAAGAGATCGAGCAAAAAAGAGTAATAAATCTTTTCTTTCTTCGCATTCAATGCACATTTAATAAATCGAAGAGAAATATAAATTGCCTAGGGGTATTGAAAAAATCAGTTGGAGTTTTTACACTAGTTGACAAAAACACTAAAATATTTTTTCCTAGGTCATAAGATTGCATCGTTTTTATTTAAGACATACGAGGCATCGTTAATCCTTTCCATACGATTTTTTTTTAATTGAAAAAATCATATCTCACTGAAGAAAAAAGATTTTTCCATATGGTCTTTTTGGGCGGTGGTCATGGACCGTGGCGCACATTTTGAGCATGTTTCCGTAGTGTTATTTTATAACGAAGCGTGGTTTTTTTCGATATTTCATCAAAAAATTCATAACTTTTTCGACTTGACGAATAAAAATTCGAGATTATTTTAAAAAGATAGTAGAGCACGCGAGCAACATTTTTGCTTTTTACACAATGGTCTAAAAATGCGTAGTTTTATTTCTATGATTTTTTCTTTCCAAAGGTCAATTTTGGGCAAAAAATCACAAGTAATATCAATAAAAAATAATTCCCTCAATTTACATCGGTATGGCTCAGTGGGTAACGCGCCTAGTTTTGGTGCATAAGATCGCGGGTTCGAATCTTGCTTGCGCAAATACTTTTTGTCCAAAATTGACCTTTGAAAGAAAAAATAGTAGAAATAAAACTACGCATTTTTAGACCATGATGTAAAAAGCAAAAATGTTGCTCGCGTGCTCTACTATTTTCTAAAAATAATCTCGAATTTTTAATTCGTCAAGTAGAAAATGTTATAAATTTTTTGGTGAAAATCGAAAAAAACCACACTTCGATAAAAAATAGACGTCGAGGCTATAAAATAGACACCCCAAAAACATGCTCAAAATGTGCGTTACGGTCCATGACCACTCCCAAAAAAGACCACATGGAAAAATCTTTTTTCTTCGCTGAGATATGATTTTTTCAATTTAAAAAAATCAGTCGTATAGGTTGCTTTTTTTGAAAGATCCCGAATTCGCGTTTGTCAAGAAATTCGTTATTTTAAATTTTTGTGTCAATATTCAAACTTTATTGCAAATCAGGCAATGTTTCGTTGGATTTGTATATTTTTTCTTCAAAAATGTTGTTGATTTCAAAACGTATAGGCTCCGCAGCCCCGCTGTCAAATTCGGTGATTTCGGTGTCAATCTATTCCTTATGCATCGAATTTTAATAAAATAGAACGTTTTTTTGAGAAACTTCAAAATACTCGCTAAAAACGGCTAATTTTCACTACTTTTCTAGTCAATTTTTGCAAGCCGTTTTTAGCGAGTATTTTGAAGTTTCTCGAAAAAAACGTTCTATTTCATTAAAATTCGATGCATAAGGAATAGATTGACACCGAAATCACCGAATTTGACAGCGGGGCTGCGGAGCCTATACGTTTTGAAATCAACAACATTTTTGAAGAAAAAATATACAAATCCAACGAAACATTGCCTGATTTGCAATAAAGTTTGAGTATTGACACGAAAATTTAAAATAACGAATTCATTGACAAACACGAATTCGGGATCTTTCAAAAAACAACCTATATGAAAAGGGTTAAATAACTTTATTTTTAATGATTTTATTTTTAGTATTTTTCTTCTTTTTTATTATTCTTATATTTTAGATGAGCAAAATCGTCGTTAGATTCCTTGTAGGAAATAGGGACAAAAATGTGCTCATTACCACAAACGATCCAATAAATGTAGAACAACTAGTTGAAATTGCATTAAAGAAAGGAGGCTTTGAACAAAGCAAACACGAAACCCTGCGTATTCGTGTCTATGAAAAAGATGTTGAAGAATTTATTGATATTGACCCACCCTATAATGAAACTCAAGCTGAGAACTTACATAAATATGAAGTCTCTATTAGGGAGTTGGGAGAACAGGTAATTTAAAATAGCTTTAAAGGGGGTGGAACCCTTCCTAAGAACTTTTGACCATTTTTGAATTTGAATTTCTCGAGCGACCATTTAAATCGGATTTTCTCGAGCGACCACATTTTGGATAACTGTGGATCTGAGGAATTTGTTATGATAAAAATTATCGAAAAAACTTTTATTTTCGCCGAGATATGAAATTTTCAAGTTGGTGACTTTTTCCCAATTTTTTCCACATTTTCAAAAATTCGCCAAAAATCGAGTCTAGGTCGGATTTCTTCGAGCGACGGCATTTTTGGAATTTGGGATATTGGGGTATTTTTAAAAAAAGGAATTATTGAAAAAGCTTTTAATCTCGCGGAGATATGATTTTTTGAAAATTATGACTTTTTTCGATTTTAGCAATTTTTTGGAAATATGGCAAAAATCGAAAAAAGTCAAAATTTCAAAAAATCATATCTCCGCGAGATTAAAAGTCTTTTCAATAATTCCTTTTTTTAAAAATACCCTAATATCCAAAATTCCAAAAATGCCGTCGCTCGAAGAAATCCGACCTAGACTCGATTTTTGGCGAATTTTTTAAAATGTGGAAAAAATTGGGAAAAAGTCACCAACTTGAAAATTTCATATCTCGGCGAAAATAAAAGTTTTTTCGATAATTTTTATCATAACAAATTCCTCAGATCCACAGCTATCCAAAATGTGGTCGCTCGAGAAATTCAAATTCAAAAATGGTCAAAAGTTCTTAGGAAGGGTTCCACCCCCTTTAAAAAATTATTAATTTTGAAGGTACCTAGTGAAGAGAGCCACAGTGCTACACCGAACTACAATTCTAACACTACCGTACTATACCCGAAACTTCAGGATGTAACTGAAACTCTAACAAACAAGGCTCCAATCGTAGAAACTCCCATTGTACCAGTTAAAATTTCGACTGAAAATGCTTTAAACAATAAAATCAGGTATGGCCATAAAAGTTATTAAAGACTTTCTTCATTCAAAGGGCCATACAAGCTACATTCGAATTTGATAAGACGTAAACCTGGGGACTGGGCACAAGGTGACGCCTTATCGCCGTCAGCCTTATCGAGAGTGATGTTTTATCGAGAGTCGACTGTATAAAAATTTGAAGTCCATCCAGAACAAGTTTTGTAAAAATACTCTAGTGATGCGTCGAAATCGGAAAGGTCGGCAACAAAATTTAGAATTAGCAATTTTTGAAATCGGAGGAGAGGGTAGAAATTTCGTAAATCAAAATCTCAAAATTTTCGTAGAAAATTTGAAATTGCAAGATTTGAAACAATAGGGAAAATATTGCAAAATAGAGAATTGTTTAGAATTCTACATGAAGGAGAAACCATTACTCGCCGCGCACTTGGACGCATTGCTGCAATAGGCGAGCTTTATGATGCTCGTACAGATAATTTTTGTGGTAGACTATTGTTTGCAGGAAAAATTCCAGGAAATGCTGTCCAAAAAACGGATAATCACAATACCGATTGTAATTTCTTAGTCCAAGATTCACTCAATGAAAAGTTTGACAAACTCGAAGTAGAAGGAGAGCTTAAAGTAATTTTAAATACAATAAAAAAACTATTGCGTGAAAAAACATACCGTTTGGTTTTTATATGCTTTTTTGCATATTTTTGGGTATGAAGAAACTTTTAAAAATGATTTTGGTTAGATTTGGGAGTAATACTTAGTGGCTGTCCCTTGTTAGACAAAATTTATGACGTTAATACTTTTTCGAAAAAATTATCTGTGAAATTTTGTGTTCCTAAAACTTCTGGAGGGTATGATACAATGGCGGTATGAAAACCAAACGGTACGTAGCCCCGAGGGGCTGCGTGAAATTTTGAATGAAAAATTTTATTTTTTTAGGTAAGCTTTTTGGCAGGTGCCATAGAAGTATCTGGACATGGAAGATATTTATCAACAAATAAGAAAAGTGAACGTGAGGCAAGTGTCACTCTTGTTTGTAAGACTACTACACAGGTAAGCGATTTTGGGTCCACCACTTCCGTTGTAATTTTTCGTTGTAACTTTTTGGTTGTGAATTTTTATTGTAGCTTTTTCGTTATAGACTCTTTCGATGTGAATTTTCGTTGTAACTTTTTCGTTGTAATTTTTTTGTTGTAACTTTTTCGTTGTAATTTTTTGGTCGCGGGTTCGAATCCCGCTTGGAGCTAAATTTTTTTGCACAAAAAAAGTTCATTTTTTTGCAAAAAAATTTAGCTTCAAGCGGGATTCGAACCCGCGACCAAAAAATTACAACGAAAAAGTTACAACAAAAAAGTTACAACGAAAAATCACAACGAGTGGGTTTAATACGAAAAATTTACAACTAAATTTCCACACAAAAGGATTTACAACGAAAAAGTACAACGAAAGGGTTTACAACAAATTTTTCACAACAAAAGTGGTGGACCCGGGATTTTGAGTTGAACTTTTATGAAAAATTTTAGCACGAATTTCTGAACGTGGATGACCCGTCGGTTACACCTTTATTCTCGACTGATGCAATTAAAGGGGCTAAGAATGCAACACATGTAGTCGTTGGAATTCAATGGGGCGCACTTGCTACCGCAACTTTAAGTTATCAGAACAAAGAAAATCAGGATAAAAGGGATATATCAGGAAAATTAGAAGTAATTTTACATAAATCATGGCATAGTGTACAGGAAAGCCCAAAAAAAAAGATTTTTTGCGATTTTTCCAAATACTTTCAAGTTTTTATACATAGGTAACTCCTAAAGGGTTATTTTGAAGAAAACCACCCGGGGTGGTGGGTGATTCCACCCACACCACCCATCTAATTTTTCTTTTACTATATTGAAAAATTCAATTTTTTTCAAAAATTCAAATTTGGGTGGTACCACCCAACACCAAATCGGTCGAAGGACGAAAGAATCACAAGGAATTCGAAAATTAAATCCTCTTATGTTTTGAATATTTTTGAAAAAATAGTAAATTATTTATGCAAAATTTATTTAGGCACGATTAACATTTATCAAAGTCGCTGTAAAAGGCATGGGCCGTTCTGAAACATTAGAAGACGCCAAATTTACCAACTTACAGTTTCAATTTTTCGCGGATGCTTTAATAACTCGCCAAAAAGTCCCGAATACTGTTGAGGAAGCAATTGATTTTGCTCGTGATTTGCCTTCAGCAATTCAAAAAACCAACGATGGAAAAGGCGTTCCTATTTCGTATACATTACTTCCATTATCTGCACTACAAAGTTACCTCACTGCAACTGAAACTATCGACCATCTGCTATGCAAAGTTGATGAGATTACAATTTCAGTGATTAGTCGTATGTTCGATGATATGGAACGAAACCGAAGGCTTGTTTATGATATACAAGTGGATTTTGAGGATAACTCATATTGTCTTCCAAACACACAAATTGATACCATCAGAAATAAACTTATTGCAATCGAAAATTGCATGGCTTCTATTCGCCAAAAAGTTCGAGATGAAATTGTCAACGTCCGATCTGGGAAGCAAAATATTTCCGTTTTGAATTCTATCGTCGAAGAGTATGACAACAGTGATTGCTCAAGAAATAATGTCCAAAATTTTTTGGATGGACTACACGATATAAAGCACAAAATTTCATTCGTCAAAAACCTACAGCAGAGGAAAGTCGGCTATGTTACTAAAGGGTGTTTGCTTGATAATGAACGAGCAAATCTTCCTACCAATCAATGCTACATATATTTTTGTGAATGGAAGTTAAATGATGAAAGATTTGCAGAAAATACAAATCTTTTCAAAAGTTTAGTTGAAGATGGTCTTCATAAATGCATTTTTGTTGATTTACAGGTAATTTTTTGGGGCGCACCGACACTTGAGGACGAACTTTTGCGGACCCGACATTTGCGGACCCGACACTTGCGGACCCAACATTTGCAGATTGCCATGGGAAAATTTTTTTTCCAAATTGGGAAAAATTTTTGTAATTTTCTCAAAATAAAAAATGAATTAGTTTTGACCTATAAAAAATTTTTTTCCCATGGCAATCCGTAAATGTCGGGTCCGCAAGTGTTGGGTCCGCAAATGTCGGTCCATAAATATCGTCCGCAAATGTCGGTCCGCAAAAGTTCGTCCGCAAATGTCGGTCCGCAAAAGTTCGTCCGCAAATGTCGGTCCGCAAAAGTTCGTCCGCAAGTGTCGGCGCGCCTTTTATGGATTAGACAAGTCTTTCTTTTCACTTTTTGTGAATTTTTTCAATAAAAAATAAAAATATCACTCAAAAATACCACTGCCTCCCCTCCTCGAAAATTGACCACATGGATGTTATCAGTGGCATAGCCAAAAGGTGGGAGGGGAAGAGCGATCCCAACCCGTTCTTGAAAAATTTGATAATTTGTCCCTCTTGGCCATCTTATGTTTTTCTGATCTTCTTATATAAAACGCATAATGTACATGGTTCGTAAAAAGTTCTGACTCACAAATATAGACCAAAAAATCGGTATAAACAGAAAAGTGTTATATTACATAATTAACATTATGTACTTTAAAAAAAATCGTGAGCGCCGCCGGCGCTTGGAGCCTCCGCCTGAAAGACCGCTCGAGAGTGCCATTAGGAAGCTCCGAAGGTGCTCGGTGTTCAGTTTATTTTAAAATTTTTTGAAAAAATGTTCATTTTTTCGATTTTTTCTATAAAAAATGATATTTTTCATTTTAAAAAATCATCAATATTTAACTATTTTAGCTCAAAATAGGATTTTTTACCCAAAAAAATCAATTTTTACATAATCGAATTAGTACCGCTACCAATCCTGAAAAATTGGTATTACTAAACATTAAGGGCCGTAAGTGACGTGGAGATTTTTTCGAAAAAAAATTTTTTTTAATTTTTTTAACAAGTGACCCTTTAGGGGTAATTTTATGCGGGGAATCGATTGCGCGCATTCCCGAACCTTGAAAACGCTTCCTTGACCCTGATTCATGGAAGGAATCGGTGTATTGAAGCGAAAATCGAAAAATTTTCGGATTTTTATGAGACCGCCGATTCTTACGTTTTTCTAGACTGATTGCGCGCACTCCTGAAATGTGAAAATGCTTCCTTGACCCTGATTCAGGAAAGGGATCGATGTTTTGAAGCGAAAATCAATTGGTACTACTAAACAAAAGAACCGTAAATGACGNGGGGAATCGATTGCGCGCACTCCTGAACTATGAAAATGCTTCCTTGACCCTGATTCAGGAAAGGGATCGATGTTTTGAAGCGAAAATCAATTGGTACTACTAAACAAAAGAACTGTAAATGACGTGAGCATTTTTTCGAAAAAAATTTCTCTTAAAATTTCCTGAAAATCACCCTATTAGGGGTAAAATCATGCGAAAAATCGATTGCGCGCATTCCCGAAGCGTGAAAATGCTTCCTTGATCCTAATTCAGGGAAATTAGTATATATTGGATTTTCGGGTACTACTAAACAAGAGCAACCGTAAATGACGTGGGCATTTTTTCGAAAAAATGCTCACGTCATTTACGGTTCTTTTGTTTAGTAATACCAATTGATTTTCGCTTCAAAACATCGATCCCTTTCCTGAATCAGGGTCAGGGAAGCATTTTCATATTTCAGGAGTGCGCGCAATCAGCCTAGAAAAACGTAAGAATCGGCGGTCTCATAAAAATCCGAAAATTTTTCGATTTTCGCTTCAATACACCGATTCCTTCCCTGAATCAGGGTCAAGGAAGCGTTTTCAAGGTTCGAGAATGCGCGCAATCGATTCCCCGTATAAAATTACCCCTAAAGGGCCACTTGTTAAAAAAATTTGTTTTTCGAAAAAATCTCCACGTTACTTACGGCCCTTAATGTTTAGTAGTACCAAAAGATTTTTCAAAATGTTCATTTTTTCTTCCGGAAATTTTAAATTTTTGTAGATTTGGGATGAGTTCTTCAAGTTTCCTCCTCATAATTACAACACTAGACCTTCTCCCCCATTCCTGGGGGGAGGGTCTGGCGTCAAGCAGTGGCATAGCCTGACCCCCTCGTTCCTAGTGGGGGGGGGGGTCAGGCTATGCCACTGCCGCTACATTTACTCCCTGCTGCAAAAACAAACTATAACAATTTTCACTAAATCAAGTTTTAGGTCAGCCCGAAACACGCAAAACAAGAAGGAGTGCCAGAAGGCAATCGTATTTGTCAATACTCCAATGGTGGTTATATTTCCTATGACGTTGTGGCCGACTCGAAGAAAGAAATGCAACTATGTTTGGCTAAATGTGCTATACCGATCCAAACCAGAAACTATACCGATCCAAGGCCTAATAAGCGCATAGATCTCGAGCTGCGATGCCCTAACAATTTATGCTCCCAAGAAGTTCACGAGTGGCTTTGCTACGACTGCCGGAAATTGTTAGAATATGGTTTTGACCAGAATTTTTATTGCGCGTGCGGTAAAGCAGTAGCAAAGGAATTCACTTTCCGATGTACCAATCCGATGCATGGGAAAAATTATTTAGCATTTAATCCAAACGATTTAAATCAATTGCTTAGTAGGCTACGGACTTACCCGGATATCAATATTTTGATTCTTGGCGAAACTGGTGTAGGCAAATCCACTTGGATCAACGCGTTTGCAAATTATTTAAGCTTCACAACTTTGAAAGAAGCCAAGGCATCAAGACAGGTTTACCTAATTCCAGCGCAATTTACGATCACTGATAAAGACCTCAAACAAAAAGTTATCAAAATAGGAGACTCCAAGAATGAGAATTTGGCTGTTGGAAAATCGAGTACCCAACATCCCAAGGCTCATGTTTTCCGAGCAGGCAAAAAAACGATTCGACTCATCGACACACCTGGCATTGGTGACAGTCGTGGCTTGGAACAAGATAAAGAAAACTTCGCAGAAATTTTATCGTACATCGCAAAGTTGGATGAAATTCATGGTATTTGCATCCTGTTGAAGCCAAACAACTCCGTCATGACAATCGCTTTCAGGTATTGCATCAACGAACTTTTAACTAAACTCCATAAAAAAGCAGCAAACAACATCGTCTTTTGTTTCACTAACACAAGAAGCACGCTTTATCGACCTGGCGACACTCTACCACCCTTACAGGAATTCTTAAGAGAAATACAGCAGAACCAACAAGTAGAAATTGCCATTTCAAAGCAAACAGTATATTGCATGGACAACGAGGCCTTTCGATTTCTCTGCGTATTTCATGCCAAGGAACCATTTGACGATGTTGAACATGAAAACTATGAAAAAAGTTGGCACAAATCCGAACAAGAAACAGCCAGATTATTAGAGCATGTGGCCACCATTGTGCCCCATAAAATCGAAGAAACAGTTTCTTTAAATAAAACTCGTGAACTGATATTAAATTTGGCTGAACCCTTGGCTGCTATTACTAGTAATATCCAGACAAATATTCTAGCTATTAAAAATCAAGAGACAAAAAGCCATAGCCTCAATCTAAAGGATAAAGATTTGGCAAAAGATCTCATGATTACAAAAATTGGACTCAAAACAGTCGATCTCGGATATCCTCGCACTGTTTGCACAGCAACCACATGTGTGGACACGAAACCAATTAAAAACAGCAACAATATTCAGATCGAATATAAAACTGTCTGTCATGACAATTGCGAATTAACCGGAGTGACTCCAGAAAAAGTGCCGAATCCAGATCTACAAGAATGTTGGTGCATTATCGCCTCTACATTAAATTGTCGAATATGTGGCTGTAGTTGGAGTTCGCATATGCACATTACTTTTAAACAAGAGCAGGTTTGTAAAAAAATTTTTGATGGTCACCGCACGGCGTTCCGAAATTACCACAAAAAGTTAACTAAATATGGACAAACCGTTATGGCTAAATGGTTAGGATGCTGTCCAATCATGTTATATATTGGTCGCGGGTTCGATACACAGGGTCAAAATCTATATTTTAGAAATCATAAAAAGTTATAAAAAGCACCCCTCTACCTTAAAGGACCAGTCCAGTAATTTACAACCATATGAAAAAATGATATATTCGGAAAGATCATGAAAAATGTAGCATTTTTTGTTTTTACAGCATGTTCTGAATCGTTGTAGTTTTCGAGATAATTGCGTTTGACATTTTGAATTTGTTCAAGCTCTTCGTTGTAATACACAAACTTTTTTGAATTTTTTGCGGAAAAATCGATTTTGCCTCACTTTTTTAAATTTTCATAAAATGAACATTGTAGCAATTTTTATAGCTAAATGAGACGAACAAAATGACACCAAAATTATCCAATTTGAATATTGTTTTAGGTTATTGAAACGAAAACCCTGATTCATGTTTTCGTTTCAATAACCCAAAACAATGTTCAAATTGGATAATTTTGGTGTCATTTTGTTCGTCTCATTTAGCTATAAAAATTGCTACAATGTTCATTTTATGAAAATTTAAAAGATTGATGCAAAAATCGATTTTTCAGCAAAAAATTCAAAAAAGTTTGTGTATTACAACGAAGAGCTTGTAACAAATTCAAAATTTGAAACGCAATTATCTCGAAAACTATAACGATTCAGAACATGTCGTAAAAACAAGAAATGCTCCATTTTATGATCTTTCCGAATATATCATTTTTTCATATGGTTTAAATTACTGGTTTTTTCGATTTTCCGAGAATAGGATATAAATGTTACGCCTCCTTTAATAATATTCGCACACGCTATCTAATAATTGTGCAACACCTAATACATAACTTTTAGGTTTTCTTAAACAAAGCTTTCTAATTAAAATTTTTTATGATACGTGCATATGCCAACGCAAACTTAAGCAATTCTCAGTATATTAAAAAGTTCTTCACGATAACTAAATACCATTGAAGTTCTCGGCGATAGACTTTTATTGCAACAAACAATTTTCAACGTGGCATTCGCATTGAATTTCTACAATTTGTTCTGCGTCTTAAATGGCAATACCTACTTATCAGATCGTTATTTTGTCCTATAGCATTCCCTTGTTTATATTCCACCTGACCATGCTCCGATTCCTCGTTTTCCAATGGCGCAAAAAGCTTAAACAATATCGGAGTGCATTCTTTAGCATATTTATAGTCTTGGGTATAATAGACGGGGTTTATTCCCCACTCAAATATATTGGCACGAATTTCCCGAAATTCGGCTGGTTCATGGACTTTTATCAGACAGATTTTGGGATCTTGGTTATCATTTTGGTCAATAAGAGCTTCTTTGTGAACTTGGAATATGCTTATCATGATTTATTGTCATTCAATAGGTTCACGACCTTCTGCTGGCCAAGTGCGGATAAAAAGGTAAGAGGACTTTAGCTTTTTGCCCACCAAAAAGTAGTCTAGTTATGGGCTGGAAAACCATTTGTCTCGATACTAATATTGGCATTCTTGTGTTCATTTGGAGCTGTAAGCTACCGGGCAGTGAGCCCAGCCTATATCGATGTAAATAATGGTTTTGCAGTCTCTTATAACAGTTCAGTTACTTATGTTACACTCATGACAAGCCTATGTGTGAATGTCATTTCTACGGTCTTGGAAATTGTGTTCGAAGGTCTTACATGCTTTAAACTGTTTTATTTGCCAAAAAATTTTACTACTCTGAAGAAAAATAAGCACGAGATTCGACTTTTTGGTAAGCTCAAGTTTGATATGGATGTAATATATAGTTCAGTACACGCCTTGATAATGTTTTTGTTCCACTTTTTCCTAACGGTGCAATACGTTTTCTCCATCTATGTTTTGCCTTATACCAGCAACATGGTGATAAAAGCTACTATTGATATCATAGCGGACGTTGCCCGAACTCTTTACACGTTAATCAACTCACTTTTGTTGTTTTTACTCAGGCAAGTTGATTTCTTCCTTATACTTACTCTTAAAGTGACTTAGCAAAAGTTTTGGATCAAAAGTCCATTTTGAGCCCAAAGGATAATTTTGAGCCAAAAAGAAATTTTAGCGATTCCATTCGAAGAGATTATCTAAGATTCTATGGTATAAATATTGGACAAACACCCGTAACACCGATTACTACTCAAACCAAGTAATACCAACAATTTTAATATGGGATCAAGTAGTGGACTCATAATTTACTTAATAAACATGGATAGATAATATAAACATGAGAGAAAAGAAAATTACTATAGGCGAAGCTCTTTGCTTGATATTTCCATTATGATGAGTTGAATCATCTGATGGATTACGCGTTTTGGTATCTAGAAATCACCATAAAAATCCCCCAAATCTGTGCCCTTAGTAATAATAAGATCATAAAGTCAATACAAAAATATAAAAAATACAAAAAATAGAATTATTCTACAGAAATCTTAACACGCAAAATTCATATGATGGCGACAGGATTTGAAACTTTATTGTTTTTCCGAAATTCGACCAGCTATCGATTGCGCCACATTAACAGTTTTGATTCATACTTATTTCCTATTTTAAGCACAAAGCTCAATTTTGATCCCCAAATTACTTTGAGCCCAAACGACAATAAAAGCCTTTTTGGGCCAAATGCCTATTTTGAGCCTAAAGGCAAATTTTGAGCCCAAATGCCAATTCCAAGCTAACAATCAATTTTAGTAGTGCTGTTCGGAACTTGGGAAAACGCCAGTAACATCGATTACTTCTATTCAAATTAAATGATATCAAAAATTTCTCGTTTCCGTGCATTTAATCAGCTGATTTAAAAAAACCCTTTAACCCTGTTATGTTTTTCTCAACATGTGAAACGCTTGCTGTTCTATTGCTGTCTTATTATAACCTTTCAAGTGTATCCATTGTATGGTGATTATTAAATAAATAAATAAACTTAATATTGGATCATGTTATTCAAATTTTAAAGGTGGGGGGGGGGATAAGAATCAGGAAATAATCTCTGAAAACAGCCTAAATAGGGGTAAAATCATGCGAAAAAAAGATTGCGCGCATTCCCGAAGCGTGAAAATGCTTTCTTGACCCTGATTCAGGGAAATAGATGTGTATATTGAAGCGAAAATCCAACATGTACTAATTTCCCTGAATCAGGGTCAAGTAAGCATTTTCAAGCTTCGGAAATGCGCGCAAACGATGAAATTACCCCCAGAAATATGATTTTGAGGGAAAAATTTAAAAATTTTTTGATTTTCGCTTCAATACACACATCTATTCTCCTGAACCAGGGTCAAGGAAGCATTTTTAAGGTACAGGAGTGCGTGATTCCTCGCATAAAATTACCCCTAAGGGGTCACTTGTTAAAAAATTATTTTGACATTTTTACTTCGGCATTTTTATTCCTGTTAAGTGCGCTCCTCCCCAGGCGTAGTAGCTCCAAAATTTTTTTCTCCCAAATGGTCGCTCTTCGTTGTAATACACAAACTTTTTTGAATTGTTTGCGGAAAAATCGATTTTTGCATGGATTTTTTAAATTTTCATAAAATGAACATTGTAGCAATTATTTATAGCTAAAGAGACGAACAAAATGGCACCAAAATTATCCAATTTGAACATTGTTTTGGGTTATTGACACGAAAATTCTGATTCATGTTTTCGTTTCAATAACCCAAAATAATGTTCAAATTGGATAATTTTGGTATCATTTTGTTCGTCTCATTTAGCTATAAAAAATGCTATAATGTTCATTTTATAAAAATTTAAAAAATCGATGCAAAAATCGATTTTTCCGCAAAAAATTCAAATAAGTTTGTGTATTACAACGAAGAACTTGTACAAAAATTCAAAATTTTAAATGCAATTATCTCGAAAACTACAACGATTCAGAGCATGTTGTAAAAACAAAAAATGCTCCATTTTTCATGATCTTTCCGAATATATCATTTTTTCATATGATTGTAACTTACTAGACTGGTCCTTTAAGGTTGCGTTCAAGCAGGTCAAAAAATGTAACTTTGCCTGATTTTCAATAAAATCGTGTTTATCGAAACGATTGGTTATGAAGCATAAAATTTTATTTGTTTTTCTGCTATTCTCGAAAAAAATTTCCACAATAAATGTTACGCCTCCGTTAATAATTCGGCACACGCTATCTTTCTAATAAATATAGAACAACCTAATACATAACTTGCAAGTTTTCTTAGACAAAGCTTTCTAATTAAAATTTTTTATGATAAGTGCATGATGCCAACGCAAACTTAAGCAATTCTTAGTATATAATAAGTTCTTCACGATAGCAAAAGACCATTCGTGTGAAGTTCTCGGCGATAGACTTTTATTGCAACAAACAATTTTCAACGTGACATTAACATCGAACTTCTACAATTTGTTCTGCGTCTTAAATGGCAATACCTACTTATCAGATCGTTATTTTGTCCTATAGCATTCCCTTGTATATATTCCACCTGACCATGCTCCGATTCCTCGTTTTCCAATGGCGCAACAAGCTTAAACAATATCGGAGTGCATTCTTTAGCATATTTATAGTTTTGGGTATAATAGACGGGGTTTATTCCCCACTCAAGTATATTGGCACGAATTTCCCGAAATTCGGCTGGTTCACGGACTTTTATCAGACAGATTTTGGGGTCTTTCTTATCATTTTGGTCAATAAGAGCTTCTTTGTGAACTTGGAATACGCTTATCACATTTTATTGTCATTCAATAGGTTCACAACCTTCTGCTGGCCAAGTGCGAATAAAAAGGTAAGAGGACTTTAGCTTTTTACCCACCGAAAAGTCTAGTTATGGGCTGGAAAACCATTTGTCTCGATACTAATATTGGCATTCTTGTGTTCATTTGGGGCTCTAAGCTATCGAGCAGTGAGCCCAGCCTATGTTGATGTAAATAATGGTTTTGCAGTCTCTTATAACAGTTCAGTTACTTATGTTACACTCATGACAAGCCTATGTGTGAATGTCATTTCTACGGTCTTGGAAATTGTGTTCGAAGGTCTTACATGCCTCAAACTGTTTTATTTGCCAAAAAATTTTACTACTCTGAAGAACAATAAGCACGAGATTCGACTTTTTGGTAAGCTCAAGTTTGATATGGATGTAATATATAGTTCAGTACACGCCTTGATAATGTTTTTGTTCCACTTTTTTCTAACCGTGCAATACGTTTTCTCCATCTATGTTTTGCCTTATACCAGCAACATGGCGATAAAAACTAGTATTGATATCATAGCGGATGTTGCCCGAACTCTTTACACATTAATCAACTCACTTTTGTTGTTTTTAATCAGGCAAGTTGTTTCTTCCTTATACTTACTCTTAAAGTGCCTTAACAAAAGTTTTGGATTAAAAGTCCATTTTGAGCCCAAACGACAATTTTGAAAAAAAGGACAATTTTGAGCCCAAAGGATAATTTAGACTCCAAAAGCAAGCTTTCGTCCCAAAATCCAATTTTAAGTCCGAATGCGAATTTTGAGCAAAAGTCCAATTTCGGAAACCATAAGTCTTTTTTGACCAAAAGTCAATTTGAGCCTAGAGGCCAATTTTGATCCAAAATGCCTATTTTGAGTCCAAAAGCCAATTTCACGATGAAAGATCAATTTTGAGCCGAAAAGCAAGCAATTTTTCCCTAACAGCCAATTTTAATAAATGTCTATTTTAAGCCCATAAGCCAATTGCACGATGAAAGATAAATTTTGAGCCAAAAAGCCAATTTTGAGCACAAAAGACAATTTTAGCGGTTCCATTCGTGAAGATTATCTAAGATTCTATCGTATAAATCTTGGACAAGCATCCGTAACACCGATTACTACTCAATCCAATTAATATCAACAATTTTAATTTTGGCCCTAAAGGCTGATTTTGAGCTCAAAAGCTAATTTTGAACCCAAAGGCCAATTTTGGCCCTAAAATCCAATTTTAAGCCAAATTTCCTATTTTAAGCACAAAGCTCAATTTTGATCCCAAAATTACTTGGAACCCAAACGACAATAAAAGCCTTTTTGTCCAAATGCCTATTTGGAGCCTAAAGGCAAATTTTGAACTAAATTAGTAGTGCTATTCGGAACTTGGAAAAACGCCAGTAACATCGATTACTTCTATTCAAATTAAATGATATCAAAAATTTCTCGTTTCTGTGCATTTAATCAGCTGATTTTTAAAAACCCATTTAATCCTGTTATGTTTTTCTCAACATGTGAAACGCTTGCTGCTCTTGTGCTGTCTTATTATAACCTTTCAAGTGATCCATTGTATGGTGATTATTAAATAAATAGATAAACCCTGATTCATGGAAATAGATGTGTGTATTGAAGCGAAAATCCTGCATGTATTAATTTTCCTGAATCAGGATCAGGAAAGCATTTTCAAGCTTCGTGAATGCGCGCAATCGACTCCCCGCATGAAATTACCCCCTCCCCCCCCCAGAACACAGTTTTTCTTAGGGTCGCCGTGGCGACCGTACCGCGCAAAAAGGGGTGACCAACTCGCGCGAGTTGGTCGCCCCTTTTTTGGTTACTTTTTTTAAACCGAACTGCGCGATTCAAATTCAACCGCGCAGGTGAGATCCAACAGCGCAGTTGAATTATAGCTGCGCGGATGGATATCAACCGCGCGATTGTAATTCAACTGAACTATTGAAATTAAACTTGAAATTCAACCGTGCAGTTAAATTATAGAGATCCAAATGCGCGGACGGATATCAACCGCGCGATTGTAATTCAACTGCGCGATTGAATTTCAGCCACGCAGTTGAATTTCATTCACGCGGATGAGATTCAACTGAGCGGGTTCCACAGGGTTTCGCCGACTTTTCATTTCACCGACCAAGTCTTTTCGCCGACTTTTCATTTCACCGACCAAGTCTTTTCGCCGACTTGTATTTCACCGACTTTTTTTCATCGACCATTAATTTCTATTTAATTAGAAAAGTTTAAGAATTCTTAAGTCTAAGGCCTTAGCCTAAAGCCTAAGGATAAGATAGGCCTAAGGCCTTAGACCTAGAATTTTGCTTTAGGCTTAGACCTTTAGCCTAAGCCTTCTTCCTAATGTCTAAGCCAATGGCCTAAGTCTAGGCCAAGGGCCTAAGCCTAAGCCTAGGTCTAAGGCCTAAGCCTTAAGTCTAATGCCCAATCCTATGCCTAAGACCTAAGGATAAGCCTAGGCCTGGCCTAACAGTAAACATATCGAACTTGATTTTTTATTTTTTGATGAATGATAGCTCAAAATGTTCGTTATGATGCATAGATCAACGTACGATAAATATTTTTTCCTAACGAAATGTCTGTATTGCTAAAAACAGGTTTAAAGTTCAATTTTTTTATTGACTTTCTACTTAGGTGAAATTATTGCTTATATATCAACTGTACCAAATAGCTTAGTGGATAGCGCTCTGGACGCTCACTTTTTATTTCGCGGGTTCGATCCCGCTCGGAGCAATTTCTTTTTGCATCATACAAAGTGAATAAAAATTTTTTTATTTATTATTTTTATGCGAGCAACACGGTAGAAATATTATTTTTTTATAAAAAAATTAGAAAATTTAAATTTTTATTTCTAATACGATTTAAAAATACAAAAATCATTAATTTTCAACAGAAT
>OZJO01002439.1:0-22020 GCA_900406225.1 Acrobeloides nanus | reverse complement strand
CCCCAAGTGGTCTTAAATGGTCCCTTCGTACTTTCGGAGATACAACGATTTTTTGAAAGACCCCCAGTTTGACACTTTTGCTAAAAAATGCGATAACTTTTTTTATATAAGTCAATAGAACAAAATTATCGATTGGAAAAGTTTAATATACTCATTATATAAATTAAAAAAGCAAAAAATCGCATTAAACAATTCAACGGAATGAGATTTTGGCATTTTTGTGAAAAACGGGGGTATTGGGGGTATGGTGATTCATAGGGCTAAAAACCCATGAAAAAAGTCTCTCCGGGAAGAAAGTCTGGTTGTTTTTTAATCTCCAGGTGTCAAACTATAATTCCCATATTATAACTCAAAATCGACCCCTGCACGCTTTTTTTACTTCGTCACGTTGTACGGTCCTTCCAATGTAGCTTGACGGTCCCTACGTCTAGACATCGAAAATGACAGTTTTTGGTTCAAAAAACGAACTTTTTCCCCTGAATCAGGGTCAAGGAAGCGTTTTTACACTTTGATAATGCGCGCAATCGATTCTCCACATAAAATTAGGCCTAGAAAGGTCCTTTTAGAAAAAATTTTTTCGCATTGAAACGCAGTTCTACCCTGATTTTCAGGGTCAAATTTAATTTTTCACGCTTCGAAAATGCGCGCAATCGATTTTTCGCCTAGAAATTACCCGAAAAAGTCGGTTTTTAGAAGAAAATCGGAAATTTTTTTTTTCGATTTTTCGAGAATATGCTATAAATGTTACGCCCCCTTTAAAATGGAACATTTTCGAGGCCTCTTTATTGTCTCATTTGGCACCATATTGCAAGACGGAATCGCCTAATAAAAAATTTACTTGATGCAGAAATAAATAAATATTAGCCGATGTGAGCGCCCCAATTAAGCATAGAAATGCTAGGGAAGCTATAGAATAAATAAAAGTGATTAGGAAGCCGTTGCCACGTACGTTCGAATATTTTGGCCCGTTGAATTTCAATGTCTCAGCGTCCATTCGATTAGCATTTGAATCTTTAAAAGGGGTAACAATCGGAGCCCGTTCTCCGGTAAAAATTTTTTGAAAATTTTTGTCAAAAATACATTTCTAGGGGTAATTTTATGCGAGAAATCAATTCCGCACATTCCCGAAGCATGAAAACGCTTCCTTGACCCTGATTCAGGGAAGGAATTGGTGTATTGAAGCGAAAATCAAACATTTTTATGAGCGAACCGTCGATTCTTAGGTTTTTTCTAGAGAGGAAGCATTTACAGTCCCTGAAACATGGTCAAGGAAGCGCTTTCACGGTTCGGAAGTGCGTGCAATCGATTCCCCACCTAAGAAACGACGGTTTTCTCATAAAAATCCACAAATGTTTGATTTTCGCTTCAATACACCCACCCATTCCCTGAATCAGGGCCAAGGAAACGTTTTCATGCTTCGGGAATGCGTGGAATAGATTTCTCGCATAAAATTATCTATAGGAATGTATTTTTTTTTTTTAATTTTCGGAGAACGGGCTCCAATTGTTACTCCCTTCAAAGAGAGGTCCAGAAAATAGGTCAATCTCCGACAAAAAATTTTTTCTCGATATGACCTATATAGGGGTAATTTGATGCGAGGAATCGATTGCACGCATTCCCGAAGCGCGAAAACGCCTTCTTCATCTTGTTTTCGTGAAAATGTCGATTTTTCAACAATTTTTGTTTGCCAGACATTTACGAGATTGTCAGAAATTTGGAACCCACTTCCCCTCAAATAGATAACAAGGTGAAGGAGGCGTTTTCACGTTTCGGAAGTGCGCACAATCGATTCCTCGCATCAAATTACATATAGGTCATATAGAGAAAAAAATTTTTGTCGGAGATTAATCTATTTTCTGGATCCCTCATTAACAAAATATTAGAAATCCTGCGTCGAGAGACAATAAGTAAAAATGAGAGGCAAAATTAAAAAATATAACTTTTTATTCAAAAAATTAAACCATAATTACAGGGCGTATTAAAAAACCGGAATTTGGACGATTTTTTCATGTTTTTTCTACCCGAAATTTTTTTTAAATGACCCTATTAGGGCTTATCGATTGCACGCATTTCCAACGCTTCCTTGACCCTGAATCAGGGAATCGGAACGTATGTATTGAAGCAAAAATCAAAAATTTTTACATTTTCTGGGGATAAATTTATGCGGGGAATCGATTGCGCGCATTCTCGAAGTTTGATAAACGCTTCCCTGATCCTGAATTAAAGAAAAATTGATGTATTGGTAATCGCTTCAATACACATATCCCGATTCTCTGATTCAGGGTCGGGAAAGCGTTTTCAAGCTTCGGGAATGCATGCAATCGATTCCTCGCATAAAATTACCCCCAGAAAGTCATTTTCGGGCAGAAAATCTAAAAATTTTCGATTTTCGCTTCAATACACACTCCGATTTCCTGATTCAGAATCGGGGAAGCGTTGGAAATGCGCGCAATCGATTCCCCTGCATAAAATTAGCCCTAATAGGGTCATTATTGAAAAAAAATTTCTGGTCAAAAAAACATGAAAAAATCGCCCAAATTCCGGTTTTTTATACACCCTGTAATTTTGGGTGTTCGCGTGGAAAGAGTCAAGAAAAGAAAGAGTCTCCATCACTTTCCAAGGTCGGCGTTAATTAAAAAAATATGTATAGGATTATTTTGAAAATTAACAACTTGAAATGTTTTTGTTAAAATCGCTTAAAAAATAAATTGGAAAATTTCTTGAAAAATTCGAAAATCGAATTTTTCAAGAAAAATTCGATTTTTCTCTTGAACAATTGTCTCTCATGCAACTTGAGAAAATTATGCATGTCATTGAGTGTGAAAAAAGAATCCATACAAATGCATCCACTATTTAGCTAAGCTTTTTTTACTCTTTCATATCGATTGATTCATAAAGTTCTCACGTAAATGCGTCCTTAATAATAAAAAATCCGAGACGAATTAACTATGAAACTTTTTTTTTAAATAAAAAAAGTGAAAATTTAAGAAAAAAAGAAATGCTTTTCGAAAATATAACAATAGACTAAAAAAGAATTCTTGTTCAATTATCAAAAGAATGTACAAGAAATCAGAGGGCAACCAGATGGAAAAGTCAAGATGTGCGAGTGTGCAATGGCACACATCTTCTTTTTCTTTTCCATTGATCGTTAATCAAACAAAAAAGCACTAGTAGTGAACCAAGAATATAATTGTCGGACATTATTCGGCTTCCAATCTTGTGAGATTCATTAAGAAATGTTACTTAAAACAAACAAATGTGGATCTCAAAATTCCTTTGGCTTAAAATAATCGCTTGAGGCATCAACTCTGTTTCATGGCTTTTCATGGAAATTCAAAAAAAGCTGGGCGAGTATGGTCTAATCCTACTACTTTCAACTCTCAATTTAGTGACCCCTCTCTCTAATTCGATTTAGTGACCTCTCACGAGAATTCCCGTCAACACGACCACGCAGGGATACATTGCAAAAGTATAAATACCAACTCGATTTAGTGAGTTCTCCCTCTAATTCGATTTAGTGACCCTTCTCGAGAATTTTCCCGTCAACACGACCACGCAGGGATGCGTTGCAAGTATAAATACAGTCAATTATCGATGTAGTGACCTCTCCCTCTAGTTCGATTTAGTGAACTTCCGAGCATTTTCTCGCCAACACGACCATGCAGGGATCGATTTTTTCATGAAAAATCGAATTTTTCAGGAATTCTATTTGTTGTAACAAAATTAAATTTGTCTTGTCGTTTATCCCTAATAATTACCAAATGATTATTCCATTTTGCATAAATTTGCCCATTTTATTTTATCTCCCACTCTGCCCATATTCCTTTTTCTTGATGGCTCATGTTGCGGATGCCGTATTTCCCTATTGATTGAAAGCATGGGCAAGTCACGTCCCCCCACGCAAAAAGCTAGCCATGCCAAGCTCGGCAGAAAGAAAGAACTATTATAAATGAACGAATAAATTCGTCACATTTGTCCAGTGCTTGTTGTTCCTTTTTAAATTAGTAAAAAATAAATTTGTTGTTGTTGTTATGGAGCAGATCCTCACCAAACTTGGGAATATTCCCGAGGCTAAAGCGGTGGCCAATCTTCCGGAAACCATTATTGCCGCTAAAGGTTAGTACTAGTGATGGGTCGAAATCGAGACTCGAAAACGAACGAAATCGGTTCTCAAAATTTTGTTCTTTTAGCTTTTTATGCAAAATGTCAAAACCAAAAATAACACAGACAATTGCGTTCTACAACTTTTATTTCGACCATGTTTTATGAAAATACATAAGAAAAAAAGTTACGAGACAAATTTGAAAATTGTTTTGGGTTATTAAAACGAAAACATGAATCAGAATTTTCGTTTCAATAACCCAAAACAATTTTCAAGCGATTTCGTGCCAAATTTCGTCACGAAATCGCGACGAAATTTGTCTCGTAACTTTTTTTCGTATGGCGGGATTTGTACTTCCGTCGCGTCGCAATACGTGTCGCGCGACACAGAGCAATTACGTTTATAGTGCGAATAAATTTTCCCATGTCGTTTATAGTTGCGTTGCGCGATAGCCTGCGGCGTCGCACAACACGACACAAGGTCGAGTGGCAAAAAATTGGCTCCGAGCGGGATTCGAACCCGCGACCATGTGACCAAAAAGCCGCTGCTTTGTCACTGCACCACCAAGGCTTGTTGATGGATAAACGTCTTTTCAAACCAAGTACTAGTGACACGTCGCACGACACAAAAATGCACTGTCGCGTTGCGACGCGACGGAAGTATAAATCCCACCTAGGTATTTTCATAATAAGTGGTCGAAATGAAAGTTATAGAACGCAATTGTCTGTGTTATTTTTCTTTTTAACATTTTTCATAAAAAGCTAAAGAAAACATTTTGAGAACCGATTTCGTTCGATTTCGAGTCACGATTTCGACCATAGATTGACAAGAGGGGGAACCTCCCCTTGACCCACTCACTCATGAACCCAAATTTGAGGGGACGACCTCATCGGGGACTTTCCCCCCCCCCCCATCTTGCCGACCTATGATTTCGACCCATCACTAGTTAGTACACGACTAGAATCGTGTTAATAAAGTTTTTAGGTTTGCTACAAACTCCGAGCACAGCCAGTTTTCGAAAACGAGCCAAATGTATTCAATGCTTCGAAATGACATTGAGTTCAGGAAAACCCAAGCTAGCCCACGTTGCCATCGAAGGACTTCAGGTGTTATAAGAGAATCAGTGGCGTAGCCAGGGGACCTCCAAAATCCGAAAAATGAAAAAATTTCCCTCTTGGTCCCCCCCCCCATGATTTTGCCCAATATTTTTGAAAATTAAAAAAAAATCCTAATAGTCCTCCATTATGATTTATTTTTCAATTTTTAGCACAAAAATGTTTTTTATATTTTTTAACAAGTTTTCGATTTTTGATGAAATTTTCAATTTTTGGCGAATTTTTCACCAAAAATTTTCAATTTTTTTCACTAAAATAGGCCATTTTTTCACCAAAAAAGCCCAAATTTTGGCAAATTTTCACCAAAAAGTTGTAAATTGCTGAGCATTTTCTGCACTTTAAAAAAAAATTTTTGGCGCTGCTTTTTAGTAGGAATTTTTAACAACAAAATTTACCGCGCGGTGACCAAACAAAGTTGCCAAAAATTGTTCACTTCAGCCCCCTGCGAAATTGTTTTCTGGCCCTGTAAAGAAATCATAAAAATGAGTACAGAATTTTTAGATGCTTCTTCGTGACCCAACGTTGAATTCGGACACTGACACGATGAAAGAAGCGGATACATTGAGTGCGCAGCTCATACAGCATTTTTCCAATCTGCCAGAATTTGACAAGCAAATTCAATGTCAAGTTATGACTGTAAGGGACAAAAAATTGGCGTAAATGGCAAAAATTTTTAGGTACTAGTGATACTTATCTCGAGCACGGATTTGAAAATCTCATTAAATGACGTTTATGCTGCAATGCAAGTCAGCTTTTGGAGTATTTTAGGAGCTACTACACAAGGGGGAGGGGGCCACCCACGTGAAAAATTTTTTGAAAATTTTTTTCTGAAAATGACTCCTGTAAGGGTATAGTCGAACTTTTTTTGGCTACCACGGAACTTTTTGCATCAGGCAACGTGCACATTGAAACGAAACGCGCGAAATTATACAATTTAAAAATTTTGAATGATTTTCTTCATAGGTCGGCAAGGGGGGAGCCTCCCCCCCTGACCCACCCACTCATGGGCCCAAAATTGAAGGGGGATCACCTCATGGACCTAAAATTGAGGGGGGACCACCTCATGGGCCCCGCCAAACAGTATGGTCCATAAAAATTGGGTGTTAGAAGACTATCTCAAGCTAAAAAAGGTCGTTTTTTTGATGGAGGTGGTGGGGGACCACCTCATCGGGGGTCTCCTCCCCCATCTTGCCGACCTATGAAAGAGATGTCCAAATGATAATAGATAAAAATCGAACGGTTACTTCACACACTGCGAGGCTGGCCATGGCCTGACTTGCCCTCAGGCCGCTCAATTTTTGTCGGACCAGGCTGACCCTAGAGCCAGCCTGGCACCCCTCTAGCCACCACATTTTGACAGTTGGGTGAGAGGGGAAAGCGAGAAAATTTGCACCACTAGCATTTAAGCCCCAAACATCATCCCCCAACTTCTGAAACTTTTTGTGGATGTACTCACCATTAGTTTATCGCAAATATTTTCTGCCTCAGATTCTGTTTTACACAAAGCTTTAACTACAGCTTCATAGGGCTGAATACGATCAGGATATGAAATTTTCAATTTTGATCCAATCGTAGACTTGTCGTTCGTTGTATCTCTAGCAATCGTTTCGAATTCTTCCGTTTCTGAGAAGTACACGACAAAGAACCTATGGTCATCGGCTTTTTTAGAAACTTCAGCTGGTTTAGTCATTTCTTTGGCTTCTTTCTTGGTTTCTTTAGGCTTTTCTGGTTCTTTTTCCTTCTTTTGCTCCTCTGGTTTTTTAACGGGTGTTTCTTTTGGTTTTTGGTCTGGAACCGGGAGTTCTTCACCAGCACTCTAAAAGGAAAATTTAAATCTTATAAATAAAAATGTTGAGGTCAGGAATATAAATCAACGATTTGAATTTTCTAATGTTCGACAAACCATGTCAAAACTCAGCGAAGAAGTAGTAGTAGTAGAAGAAGAAGAAGAAGAAGTAGTAGTAGAAGAAGAAGTAATAGAAGTAGTAGTAGTAGTAGAAGTAGTAGAAGAAGAAATAGAAGAAGAAAAGAAATAGAAGTAGTAGAAGAGGAAGAAGAAGAAGAAGAAAAAGACAAAGAAGTAGTAGTAATGGTAGAAGAAGTAGTAGAAGAAGAAGAGAAGTAGAAGTAGTAGTAGAAGAAGTAGGAGTAGAAGGAGAATTAGTAGTAGAAGAAGTAATAGTAGTCTGAGTTTCGACATGATTGTCGGTTATTGTAAAATTCAAATCATTGAGTTGGAATTTCTTCTCAATTTCAACAAAAAGGAGACTAATTCATGAGAATTTTCCTCAAGACGTCATTTTATATGAAAGGAAGTAAAAAATGAACTTTACAGACACAAATCACATTGTCACAATTGGCACGCCGGCGTTCGATTTTTTATACCCGGCCGGAAGAAAGAATCTCATTTTTTGATCGCGGCTGTTCATTTTAGCTTAACTATTTGTTATAGGATATGGCTAGAGCATTTATTGGCCATTTGCTTTTGGACATATTGTGTTAGCGAGCTCGTAAACTTGCGGTTTCGTCCTGTTTCTGGGTTAAATTGGATGAGTAAATGAAAAATTTTTGCTTGTTAGAATTTCTGGTAAAAATTGGTTTTTCTGGCCTTTTCAACTATCGATTTTGTTCCAAATTGGCAAAAATTTGAGGAAACATAGTTCTCTCGGTACGCCGACGGACCGTCCGACCTTGCAAGTTAAGCAACGTTGGGCCCGGAGTATCTAAGTTCGGTTTCCGAAGCCTTGAGCATGTGGAATCTCTTGACTCCGAGGCGTTGGGCATGTGCAAAAAGGCCCAGTAATTTGGGAGTAACTCCTGTTGTGGGCCGTGCACCCTTCATCCCTCCTGAACATGAATAGGAAGAGAGAGAGAGGCAGAAAAAATTTGATATTTCAAAAAAAAATTTTTTAATTACCAATTTATCAATAATTTTCTCTCCTTCGGACTCATTTTTGCACATAGCTTTTACGACACCTTCATAGGGCTTAACTCGATCGGGATACTTAATTTGCAGCTTGGACCCAATACTAGCCTTATCATTACTAGCATCTTTGGCGACAGTCTCAAATTCGTCGGTTTCTGGGAAATAAACCACAAAATATTTGTTGTCATCAGCCAAGGGGGACTTTTTGGGAGCAGCAGTTTTTGCTTTTTCTTCAAGTTTTGCTTCTGGCTTAGTTGCAGTTTGTGCAGATTTTTTGGCTGATTCTTCTTTAGCCTTCTTATCAGCTTCAAGTTTGGCTTTCCTTTCTGCCTTTTCTGCCTCTATTTTATCGGCTTCATCTTTAGCCTTTTTGTCGGCAGCTTCCTTAGCTTTTTTGTCGGCCTCGATTTTTGCTTTTTTAGCAGCTTCTTCTTTAGCCTTCTTTTCGGTTTCAAGTTTTGCCTTCTTTTCAGCTTCTTCTTTAATTTTCTTATCGGCTTCCAATTTTGCTTTTTTTACGGCATCTTCTTTAGCTTTCTTTTCCGCTTCGATTTTGGCTTTTTTGTCAGCTTCTTCTTTCGCCTTCTTCTCGGCTTCGAGCTTGACCTTCTTATTAGCCTCTTCCTTAGCCTTCTTTTCAGTTTCAAGTTTAGCTTTTCTTTCAGCTTCAGCTTTAGCTTTTTTCTCCGCTTCTTCTTTCACTTTAGCTGCTGCTTCTTCTTTAGCTTTTACAGCAGCTTCTTCTTTGGCCTTTTTAGCAGCTTCTGTCTTAGCCTTCAACTCCTCAGCTTGTTTAGCTTTCTTTTCTGCTTCTGCCTTAGCTTTCTTTTCTGCCTCATCTTTAGCTTTTTGGACAGCTTCTTTGTGTTTACGTTGAGCTTCTTCTTGACCTTTTTTCATTGTTTCTTCTTTGGATAGTTTAGCTTCTTGTTCTTTTTTCTTTCGAAGTTTTTCTGCTTCTTCCTCAGCTTTTCGTGTTGCAACTTCTTCGAGTTTAGCTTTTTCGAGTTTTTCTAAGCGTTCAAGCTCTTCTTGAGCCTTCTTTTCAATTTCGATTTTTTCTTTTTTGGCTTCTTCCTGTTTGGTTTGTTCAGGCTTTTTGGTTTCGACTGCTTTGAGTTTCTTAACCTTATCTTCTTCTTCTTTAGAAGCCTTGTCATCTTTTTTCACTTCCTCTTTCTTCTTTTCCGGCTTCTTCTCTTCTTTTGGTTTTGGCGGTTCGGGTATAAACGGCTCTTTCTCCTCCGAAAACTTGTCAATGAGCGCTTCTGCCTCGGATTCGGTTTTACATAAGGCTCTAACAACGGCTTCATATGGTTTGAAACGATCTGGATATTTGATTTGTAGTCTCGATCCAATGAGAGCATTTTCATTCGATGAATCCCGAGTAAGAGTCTCAAATTCTTCCGTTTCTGGGAAGTATACAACAAAGAATTTGTGGTCATCAACAACTTTCTTTTTTATTACTTTCTTGATCACTTTCTTTTTGGGTTCATCTCCGGTTTTCGCGGTAGTAGGTTTTGTCGATTCGGATGTAGCTTCTGTTGGCTTCTTTGGTGCTACATCAGATGATTTTTTAGCAGCTTCTTGAGCTTTTTTGGTGGCTTCTTGAGCTTTCTTAGCAGCTTCTTCTTTTGCTCTTTTTTCAGCATCCAGTTTAGCTTTTCGATCAGCTTCCTCTTTCGCCTTCTTTTCCGCTTCGATTTTAGCTTTCTTGTCAGCTTCTTCTTTTGCTTTCTTATCAGCTGCTTCTTTCGCTTTCTTCTCAGCTTCAAGTTTAGCTTTTTTCTCAGCTTCTTCTTTCGCCTTCCTTGCTGCTTCAGCTTTTTTGGCATCTTCTTTAGCCGCTTCTTCTTTCGCTTTCTTGGCAGCTTCCTCTTTTGCTTTCTTGTCAGCTGCTTCCTTTGCTTTCCTATCAGCTTCATCTTTTGCTCTTTGTGCTGCTGAATCTTTTAATTTTTTCGCAGCATCTTCTTTAGCCTTCTTTTCTGCTTCTAATTTAGCCTTTTTAGCAGCTTCTTCTTCAGCCTTTCTTTCAGTTGCTGTTTTAGCCTGATCGGCACCCTCTTTTTTCGTTTTAACCAAATTTTCGGAAATTTCATCACCAACTCCTTTAGCCTTCTTTTCTGCCAATTCACGAGCTTTTTTCTCAGCATCTTGGTGAGCTTTTTCAAATTGTCCTTTTGCCTCTTTAGCCTTTTTGTCAAGCTCTTCTTTAGCTTTTCTTGCAGCTTCATCTTTAGCCTTCTTTTCTGCTTCCGACTTTGACTTTTTCTCTTTTTCCAACTGGGCTTTTCTTTCGGCCTCTTCTTTCGCTTTAGCTGAAGCTTGTTCACGATTTTTCTTCGCTTGTTCGATATTCGCTTTCATATCGGCTTCAAATTTAGCTTTTTTCTCGGCATCTTCTTTAGCTTTTCGTTCGGCTTCTTCTTTAGCTTTTTGGATTTTTTCCTTTTGTTTCTTTTGTGCTTCCTCTTTAGACTTTTTAAGAGCATCTTGTTTTGCTTTTAAAGCTTCTTCTTCTCGTTGCTGTTTTGATTTTTCAGCGACTTCTTGTGCTTTTCTCTCCGCTTCAAGTTTAGCCTTTCGTTCAGTCTCTTCCCTGGCTTTCATCTCTTCAATCTGTTTGGATTTTTTGACTGTCTCTTCTTTAGTTTTAGACATTTCTTGGTTGATTAACTCGACGGCTTCTTTAGCCTTTCTTTCAGCTCGTTCTTTAGCTTTCTTTTCAGCATCTTTTTGTGCCTTTTTAAAAGCTGATAAGGCGTCTTTGGCAGCTTCTTCTTCTTCACGTTTTAAACGATCGGCTTCTTCACGAGCTTTCTTTTTAGCTTCGGCTTTTTTCTTGGCTTCTTCTTCTTTTTTGGCTAATTCGGCTAAAGCGGCTTCTTCAATTGCTTTGAGTTCGGCTTCGCGCCGCTTTTTGCGTTCTTCTGGCGTTTCTTTTTTAGGGGAATCTGGTTTTTTCGTTTCTTCTTCGGCCGTGAGTTTGTCTAAAATGTGTTGTATAGGTATATAAAACAGTGGTGTTGTAATCAAACAATGGAGCGGATGGTGTACTAATGGTGTCATAGGTCGGCAGGGGGGGAGGGAGAGAGAGTCCCCCTGACCCAGGGGGGAATCATGGACCACCTTATGGGCCCAAAAAATTATAGGAAGGGAACTACATCATTGGCCCCGCTTGGGTGTCAGAAGATTACCTCAAGCTATTTTTGCGAAAATTAAGAAAAGATTTCTTACCTATAGCCTCATCAGCTTCTCTTTCTGTTTTACACAACGCTTTAACAATAGTTTCATATGGCTTGAACCTATCTGGGTATTTCACCTGCAATCTTGAACCCAATGTAGCATTTTCATTCGACGAGTCTCGTGCAATTGTATCAAATTCATCAGTCTCTGGCACATAGACAACAAAGTACTTATGATCGCCTATCCTCAGGGGTTCTCTTTTCGGCGTTTCAAAAGATTTTTCTCTTTTGTATAGATCTTGTAATTTTGAGGTATCTAGGGACTTCTTTTCTTCAGAACGAGGAGAAGGTGCTTTGATGACATTTGAGGTAACAGCCATTTCTGTGACCAAATGGATTGGTCCAGATGGTGGTTTGTCTTTAGCTGGTTCACTTGGTGGCTTGTCTTTGGCTACTCCAGTTTGTGGTGGCTTGTTTTCCTTGTTTCCATTTGAAAGACTCTCGAGACTATTAGTTTTTGAGGTAGAGACTTTTTCTGTGGGTTTCTGAGATTTTTCTTCTTCTTTACCACCGTCTTTCTTTTTCTTAACAACTTTTTTGATAATCTTTTTCTTTTTGGTTTCACCATTGTCTTTTGATGTTTCTTCTTTTTTTGTGGGCTCTTCTTTCTTTGGAGTGGCTTTGGGTTCTGGCTCAGGTTTCTTTTCGGGAGTTTTACTTTCAGGTTTTGGCTCGGGTTTTTCTTCCTTTTTGGGTTCTTTCTTCGGTGGTGGTTCTGGTTCTTTTTTAGGTGGCGGTTCTGGCTCTTTTTTAGATTTTGAATTTAGAGCGGCATCTTCGCCTTCGTCCTAAAAATTATAAATTTAATGCAAACTCATTTCGTCTTAAAGGGCCAATCAAGTGAGAAAAAAAGTTGCCATTTTGGTTGATATTCGGGAAGTTCATGAAAAATGGATCATTTTTTGTTTTTACGGTATGTTTTGAATCGTTGTAGTTTTCGAGATAATTGCGTTTGAAATTCTGAATTTTTGTACATGTTTTCGTTGTAATACACAAACCTTTTTGAATTTTTTACGGAAAAATCGATTGTTTAAATTTTCATAAAATGAACATTGTAGATATTTTTTATAGTTAAATGAGACGAACAAAATGACACCAAAATTATCCAATTTGAAAATCTTTGTGGGTTATTGAAACGAAAATTCTGATTCATGTTTTCGTTTCAATAACCCAAAACAATGTTCAAATTGGACAATTTTGGTGTCGTTTTGTTCGACTCATTTAGCTATACAAAACTGTTAAATGTTCATTTTATGGAAATTGAAAAAATCGATGCAAAAGTCTATTTAAAAATTGAAAAAAGTTTGTGTATTACAACGAAAACATGTACAAAATTTCAAACGCAATTATCTCGAAAACTACAACGATTCCGAACATGCCGTAAAAGCAAAAAATGCTCCATTTTCATGAACTTTCCGAATATCAATAAAAATGGCAACATTTTTCCCCTTGGACTGGTCCTTTAAAGTGGGAGCGATTTTTCTGTGGAAGTTGAGTGACAGAGAATTTACAGGGTGTCACAAAAAAGGTGGAATTTTCGTGATTTTTTCATAAATTTTGGACCAAAAAATTTTTTTCTAAAAATGATCCGTATAAGAGTAATTAGCGGAATCGATTGCGCTCACTCCCAAAGCGTGAAAACGCTTTCTTGACCTGATTCAAGGAAAATTTGAATTTTTGAAGCCATTTTCACTTCCAAAACCCTATTTTTTCTCTGAATCAAGGCCAGGAAAACATTTTCAGTGTGTGGAATTCACACATTCGATTCTCCGCATAAAATTACCCCTATAGAGGTCATTTAAAAAAAAATTCTAGTCAAAATTCATGTAAAAAGTCGCAGAACTTTTGGATCAACCCAATAATGTTATTTCTGCACACCCTGTACACCTATGACTACATACAATAAATTTTTCAGTCAAAGTTTCCGCTTCATCCTCATTTTTACATTCAGCTTTAACTATAGCTTCGTATGGCTTTGGTCGATCGTCATAAGTAATAAATAATTTCGAACCAACTTTCGCATTTCGGTTCGTAGCATCTCGTGGAATGGAAGAAAATTCATCTGTCTCTGGAAAATATACAACTAGATAATTTGAGGCCATACCCGGATGCTACATGAACTAAACTTTTTTTTTAAATAGAAAATGCATAAAAATTTTTTGTACTGCTTAGGATTAGCGAGCCCACTTAACGTGAATTTTTTTCAAAAAAAATTTTTAGCTTTTTTCTTTGGAAATGGCCTCTCTTGGGGTAACTTTATGCGGAAAATCGATTGCGCACATTTCTGAACCTTAAAAATGCTTTTCTGACTTCGATTCAGGATATTGTATTGAAGCGAAAATGATCAAAATTCGAACTTTTTCCAGTGTCGCTTCTATACAATATCTTGAATCAGGGTCAGTGAAGCATTTTCAAAGTTCGGAAATGTGCGCAATCGATTTCCCACAAGTTATCCCAAGAAAGTTCAAATCCAAAGAAAAAAGCTAAAAATTTTTTGAAAAAATTCACATTAAAGGGGGTGACAATTATGATCTAATTCAAGAAAAAATTGTATTCTAAAAAGATCATTTTTATGGGTAAAATCATGCGAGAAATCGATTGCGCGCATCGCCGAAGTGTGAAAATGCTTCCCTGATTCAGGGAAGCAAAAAAATTTTCGATACTTTGTGAAAAAATTTTGCTCCAAGCGGGATTTGAACCAGCGACCTTTCTGACTGATAAGCCGCTGCTTTACCATTGCATCACCGAGGCATGTTGATAGAAAACTCTTTTCAAATCAAGAGCTAGTATAAAAAAGGTCGAAAAAATCTATATTTTCTCTGAATCAGGGTCAGGGAAGCTTTTTCACACTTCGGCGATGCGCGCAATCGATTTCTCGCATGATTTTACCCCTAAAAATGATCTTTTTAGAAAGATTTTTTCTTGGATTAGGCTATGATTGTCACCCCCTTTAAGCTTAAGCCTAAGTTTAAGTCTAGGCCTAAGCCTAAGCTTAGGCTTAAGCTTAGGCCTAAGCTTAAACCCAAGCTTAATCCTAAGCCTAATGGGCTCGTTAATCCTTAGTAGCACAAAAAATTTTCAATATAAGATGCAACACAAAATCACACAAAAAATTCAACACCCTCTTCGTATTTCAAAAAATCGACGCAAGAGACATGAAGAAAAAGATTAAACAACAGCTGAGCTTTTCCAGAGATAACCTCATCAGAGAACATATAGCGCCCACCTGAGCACTGGCTCAAGAACTCTGCCTAGGGCGATCCATTGATTTTACAACTCTCGAACAGCTTGAAATCGTTATCGTTGTGAGTGGCTTGGCAAATTTTTCTCCAGGGCAAGAGAGACAATGTCAGAGCTCGAAAGTTCAAGGCTGGGATAAGTGTTATGTCATGTTCGTCCGAATTGGATTTACGCGTTAGAGATAACGTGATTGTTTTTGGTGTCTGTCCGCTGGGAGAAAAGTGTGTGGAATCGTTTTTATTTATGGACCAAATCGATCCAAATAAAAGACATCATAAATTCACGATTATAAAAGATTTTTATTAGGTATTTGGTTTTGAGATAATCTGATGGCAAACTTGATTTCTTACAAGGAACTATTTCGAAGTATCCGGATGAAACTTTTAAATTTTTTCAAATTTTTTTAACCATTTTATTAGGCTTAAGCTAAGAGTTTGAACATTTTATTCTCGAAAATTCGAACCTTTGTACTTTCGGAGAAAAAAAGCCAATCCATTCTGCTTAAACGAAAAACAAGGTTTTCAATCTATATTATTGGGAATTACTGGGTAGCGCACAAAAAACCGGACACTTTAAAAAAATGCCTAATGCTTGAAAGAAATGCCTGAAAAATACCTAAAACCGGACACTTTAAAAATGCCTGATACTTGAAAGAATCAATCGTATATTACTGTATGGGGCATTTTGGAAACCAAAGGTTGCGCTAAGCCTCATAAAGACATCGAATCTTTAAAGCGTGCCCTGATCCAGGCGTGGGATGAAATTACGCCAGAAATCTTAGCAAAGATCAAGATAACTTTTCAATAAAATTGAAACAGTGTATTAAAGCTAAAGGAGGTCATTTTGAATGATTATTGTTGTTGTTTTTTGCTAAATAAACTATATTTAAAATTTTGGAGCTGTACGGCCTGGGGGGGGGCGCACTTAACGTGATTCCAAAGACCGAAGTAAAAAAACGTTAAAATTTATATAGAAACACACCCCCTAGGGGTAAAAATTGACGCGGAACGCGCTGGTGCTATTATTTTCACTCCAAAATCTTCAAAAAGATATGAATTTTTGCACTTTTTTCATAATAATCTTTATACAAGTTAACTCAAGTTGTATAAAGATTATTATTGAGAAAAATGTAAAAATTCATATGTTTTCGAAGATTTTGGAGTGAAAATAATAGCACCAGCGTGTTCCGCGTCAATTTTTACCCCTAGNACTCAAGTTGTATAAAGATTATTATTGAGAAAAATGCAAAAATTCATATGTTTTCGAAGATTTTGGAGTGAAAATAATAGCACCAGCGTGTTCCGCGTCAATTTTTATCCCTAGGGGATGTGTTTTTATAAAAATTTTAACGTTTTTCTACTTCGGCCTTTGGAGTCACGTTAAGTGCGCCCCCCCCAGGCCGTACAGCTCCAAAATTTTTTAAATGTACGGTTTTTTGTGCCCCACTCTGTAAATAATAATGGTTTTTAGTATAAGCAATTTGGATCATAGGTCAGCAGGGGGGGGGAGGGAGTCTCCCCTGACCCACTCACTCATGGACCCAAAATTGAAAGGGGGACCACCTCATGGACCCAAAATTGAAAGGGGGACCACCTCATGGACCCCCGCCGAACATATGAGGTGGTAAAAATTGGGTGTCAGAAGACTACCTCAAGCTAAAAAAAGGTCCTTTTTTTTATTAAAATCTTAGCCGAATTTAATGAGGTGATGGGGGACTACCTCATCGGGGATCCTCTCCCCCCACCTTGCCGACCTATGATTTGGATTCTGTTTGAACAGAATCCCTGTCTGGATCCTTGTGGTTAAGAAAATATATGAAAATTCAGTTTTTTACAAAAAATGCAATTTTTGAGTGGGCTCCGAACAAAAAATCATGGCAGCAGGACATATGTCAACCAAATTGTTTCAGGGAGCTGTTTCAACGAACTTGTTTCAACCGAGTTGTTTTAATGGATTTGTGTCAACCGATTTGTTTCAATTAAACATTATTAGAGGACCGGCCAAAAGAAATATACGAATTTCGGAGTTACCTACAGTGAAAGCTCGATATAAGCACCCCCTTTCGAGAATGGTTTCAATTTTTGCTTAATCGGTTGAAAATTGACGATTTCACGTTAAAATTGAATTTGGAGTTTCTAGGGCTGATTGTCGAAGAAAATGTAGTTAACGAGCTCAAAAAGTTTTATCGTCTTCTGGAGTTTGTACTTTCTAAAAAAGTTGAAACAAATCGGTTGAAACATGTCTATGGAAACAAATCAGTTGAAGCATATAGCTGAAAAGGGCACTAGGCCTTTAGTTACGGCGACGGTTACCAAACACGGTTACCGGTCAACGGTTACCGGCTTCACGAAAGAGTTTTCATGAAAAGTGATGTTCTATAAAGTTGTTCCATAGATCATGAGAAGCAACTTTGCAGAACATTACTTTTTATGAAACCTTTTTGTGATGAAGAAAAATCGATTAGTAACCGTTGACCGGTAACCGTTGTCTGGTAACCGATGATCGGTAACCAAAGACCGGTAACCGTAACCAAACGCCTAGTGCCCTGAAACGTGTCGTTGAAATATGTCTTTGAAACAAGTCCGTTGAAACAGCTCCCTGAAACAATTTGGTTGGCATATATCCTGCTGCCAAAATCATTCTTGGAAAAAATGTACCGCAAAGAAAATTGAAATATTTTTAGAAGTATAATTGTCGGTCTCCAAAAATTTTTTGCCTTCCTATGACCCTTCATCGAGCACTTCTAATACTAGAGTTATTGTTTTGAATTATGAAGGCTTAGAATTTTTGCAAAAATTCTAAGCCTTCATAATTTTCCTCCAACTCTTCATAGTATTTCGAACATCCAGCTTCATCCTCTAATAAACCATGCAATTTTGGCACCAACTCTCCGAACTTTGGTCTTGTTTCCATGTTCTTTTCCCAACAACTGCACATCAGTTCATACAATTCATTTGTAGCCAATCTTGGACGAGCCATTCTCTCACCACTCCGTAAAAATCCGAGTATATTTCCAGTTGGGATTCCCGCATACGGATCTTGGCCCAAGCTGAAAACTTCATGCATGAGAACACCGAAAGCCCAGACATCGGATTTCTCGGAGAACAATTTCTCCACTATTGCTTCTATGCTCAACCATCTTACTGGAAATTTCTTCGGAACCTGTGATTCTTTCATGCCAGAGTTGTGGATAACAGCAAGACCAAAATCCGAGATTTTTGCTTGAAAATCATTTGTGAGAAGAATATTTCTAGCAGCCAAATCTCGGTGAACAATATCTTTGGATGCGATGAATTCCATACCTTTAGCAATTTGCCAGAATATCGATAAAATAGTTTTAAACGGAAACTCTTTTATGACAATTGACATCAACATTTTTGCATATCTCAATAAATCCTGTTCGGCCAGCTCAAAGACCAAAGCCGGCTTTCCACTCAACATCCGCCAGCCGAGCATGCTTATAACATTCCGATTGTACTGCAAAACTTTCATAGCCTCAATCTCTCGAAACATTTGATCAACTTCATCATCGCCAAAATGCAGTGCTACTTTTACGGCTACATCACAATCTTGAAACTCTTGCGTCTCGATTAGGCCAGTCAGCTTTATTAAAGGAGACGGTCCACGCAGGAATCCTCGATTGATAGTAGAACAAACGCCAGATCCTAAAGGATTTTCATAATTGATAATCAATTTGTCTTTTGGTATAAAGAGAGCATCGGAAACTTCTTTGAGCTCGTCTGCAGCTTCTGGAGTTAATTGATTCTGCTTTTTGATGATGTCGATCATGAATTCAAATCGCCTTTCTGTGTACTTAATATTTCTTCGATAATAGTAGTACCAGCCGAGAAAAACGGCAACAAAAAGCGATACTATAACAATACCAAAGAGTATCCAAAACCATGCTTTTTGCCATATCAGTGTTTTTTCTTTACTACTTACATAACGGCCTTCATAATATAATAAAAAGCCTAAACTCAAATTTTTGTCTTTTTAAAGGACCAGTCCACTTTTGAACCGAATTTTTGTTCAAAAGTGGAAAAGAAAGTTCACGTTGGGGCAACCACTTTTTGCTTTGGAAGTAAATTCGAATTCAACAACCCTGAAAGATAATTAGCATACAAAATTGCATAAAAATTTTAAACGTGCTTGTGTATTGAAGCGAAGAGATTGATGCTCCTGTTTCAAATCTGTTTATTGATATGAATTAATCCATTTTTACAAAGATCTTAAAATTGTCATAAAATGAATAAAATGACACCAAAATGATCCAATTTGAACATTGTTTTGGGTTATTGAAACAAAAATTCTGATTCATGTTTTCGTTTCAATAACCCAAAACAATGTTCAAATTGGATAATTTTTGTGTCATTTTGTTCGTCTCATTTCGTTATAAACATTGCTATAATGTTCATTTTATGAAAATTTAAAAATTGATGCAAAAATCGATTTTTCCGCAAAAAAATTCAAGGTTTGTGTATTACAACGAAGAGCTTGTACACAAATTCAAATTTCAAACGCAATTATCTCGAAAACTACAATGATTCAGAACATGCTGTAAAAACAAAAAATGCTCCATTTTTCATTATCTTTCCGAATATATCATTTTTTTTCATATGATTGTAACTTACTGGACTGGTCCTTTAAGCGAAAATAAAACCGCTTTTTGATGCGGTTTTTTTCAGTATAATCCATTTTTTACCCCAAAAAATAGTTTGCAATCGAAATTATGGTGAAAAAGGTACTTTTAACGAGTTTGAAAAACCCTAATCTCACTTTGATTATCTATGGTAACGCGATTATAAGAAGTTTAAAAATTCCACCTGTAATAAATGAGAAAAGACGTAATTTTATAGTCTAAGTTTTTAATTTCTTTTTTCGCTGAAAATTACTTTGCTACGGAACTTTTTCTGTGTAATATCATATTTCATAAAATTTCATTTTAAAATGGAAAATACGAATAGCTCCATAGCTTGGGATAGGATTTATTACCCGGACTTCTTAAAAATATGTGAAATCGTACATCAAGTTATATTTGTTATAACCTCGACATTAACTTTATGCGCCATTCTTTTGATCTATAAAAAGTCTACTCATTCTATGGGGTTTTATAAATATATTCTTGCCAACTCTGTCGCATGGAGTTACATTTCAGAATTACACTATTATTTATGGGATCCGTACAGTCTTTCCCCGTACTTTTTATTTTATTCACATGGAATTTATCAATGGTTTCTTCCAAATGGACATATGTATTTAATTTGTATCTTTTTCATGCTTTTTTGTGCAACTGCGCATTCATGGTGTATGGCCATATTTTATCGTGTTTCTGCAGTTTTCATACATTCCAAATTTTTTGAATTTTTCAATGAGCCAAAAAATTTTGTTTTGCTCTATATCGGATTATTGGTGGTATTAGAAATTGGCATAGCAAGTAGGCGTATTACATTGGCGGTTCTATCTGAGGGGAGAGGGCTCTAGGAACTTCCACAACAGGGTTGAAACGAGTTCCATAACTAAAAAAAGCGGAACTTCCACACGGTCGATTTTTTCCTCTTGCCCGTGATTAAAAACAAAAAATTCCTTCATATTTGAGTTCCCCATATCAAAAAACCCCTGATACTAAAAATCAGCTGGAAAAATTTTAAAATTCGATTTTTAACCCCTTGATGGGGATCAAGGGGTTAAAAAAAATCGAATTTTAAAATTTTCCAGCTGATTTTTTGTATCCAGGGTGGTTTTTTTGATATGGGTAACTCGAATATGAAGGAGTTTTTTATTTTTGGTCACGGAAAAGTGGAAAAAATCGACCGTGTAGAAGTTTCGCTTTTTTCGTTATCGAACTCATTTTAACCCCGTTGTGGAAGTTCCTAGAGTCGGAGGAGGGGGGCAAGAGGCACCCGAGCATCCTCAAACATACAAGGCTGTCCAAAAAGTAATTTCCGCAGTATGGTGTAAACTTATCTCAAAAGATCGCCATGGTCGACTTTATTTCTAAAATGATAGAATTTTTCTGACATTGAACACTTCTAGTGGGTCAAACAGCCTCAAAAAGTCTGAAAAATATATGAGTTCTTTTCATAAGCCACTAAGTAGAACTCTTTACAAGTTGTACGTGTAGTATAATGGTTAGAGCGCTTGGTCGAAGCCATACCTTCTCGCTGGTTCGAATCCCACCGGGGTCAAAATGTTGTTTAACACTCGGAAGGTTGTTCAAATTTTTGGTACATTTTAATAGATTTTTGCATGCTGAACAAAACGCAAAAAAACGAAGAATTAAAAAATGAAGCCTGTTATCCAAGCTTTCAATTGTACCAAGATCAAGTCATAAAACTTTACCTATGCCAAGATATGACCCAAAATGTGAAGTAGAGTGATGCAAAATTTTGACAAATTTATCTAAAAAAGATGAAAAATGCTTATTTTATGATGAAATTGCCATAATTTTTTAATTTGATTTTGTTTTAATATAAAAAATATCCTAAATTGGGCTCAAAGGAAACACAATTGTGCATTAGAAGTGATGTGCAACCTTAAAAAATGCCTATTTTGGACTCTAGGAAATTTGTCCTTCCGCAGGTTTTTTACACTTTAGTATTTTGGGCATAACTCTTGATGGTTAAATCCAATTTTGATGATCTTGATTCTAGCTTATCATTTTGTTGTCTCAGGTTCAATCCCGCTACCTAGCTTAAAGTTTTTGCATTTTTACTTTTAAAGTTTAAAAAATTTTTTTCAATAATAAGAACATTTATTTTATTTTATAACTTGTAAAATTTGTAATTACATTATAATAATATGAAAAATTTTTAAAAAAACTTTAGAAGTAAAAATGCAAAAACTTTAAGCTAGGTAGCGGGATTGAACCTGAGACAGCAAAATGATAAGCTGGAATCATAGCCACTAAGCATTTTTTTTTGATCAATTTTTTCGATTTTAACTTATTTTTTTCGATTTTGACTCAATTTTTCTATTTTGGCCAATTTTTTCGATTTTAACTAATTTTTTGATTTTGATCTATTTCTTTCGATTTTGGCAATTTTTTATATAAATTATTCAAAAATTTTGGCCAAAAACATAAGGAGGACCATTAGAAAAAATTTTCATCTTTTTTGATTTCGTGGGGGGGGGGGATTGCCCCTCACTACGTGCCTGATCACGTGATCAAAGGCCTGACTCCCCCCTCCCACGTAATCAAAAGTGATCATTTCAGCTACCCACCCCCCTGATCACATGATATGTGAACGACCCCTATTTCTCAAGCGAATCCTAGATTCGCGACATTCCCTATAAGCCAGAAATGCAACAAATGTACCATCAGGCGCTCGGTAGTCTGTTTATAAAAAATAAATTTAGTACCTTTTACACCATTTATCTTTGATCCATATA
>OZJO01002437.1:0-10589 GCA_900406225.1 Acrobeloides nanus | reverse complement strand
CAATTTGAAGATGATTTTGGGTTATTGAAACGAAAACATGAATCAGGGTTTTCGTTTCAATAACCCAAAACATTGTTCAAATTGAATAATTTTGGTGTCATTTTATTCGCCTCGGCGAGCTATAAAAAATTGTTACAATGTTCGTTTTATGAAATTTTAAAAAATCGATTTTTCCGCCAAAGTCTATGTATTAAAACGAAAACCTGGGGTGCTACTCATGAAAATTTTTTCTAGAAATGGCCCCTCTAGGGGTAAAAACATGCGGGGAGTCCGAATTTGACATTTTCGGAACAAAAAAACGCTTCCCTGATTCAGGGAAGGTGTATTGTGTATCAAAGCGAAAAGTCGCAAAAATGCGATTTCAAGAAAAGCTGTATATCGAAACGAAAATTCAGGAAAATCATTTGTTAATTCGGATTAAATCATTGGTTAACTATAATATTGCAAAAAGTTTTACCCCTCAAAAGGGGTCGTTTTTAGACAAAAATCGCATTTTTTGCTACTTTTCGCTTCAATACACAGGCCTTCCCTGAATCAGGGAAGTGTTTTTCGCTTTGAAAATGTCAAATTCGGATTCCTCGCATGTTTTTTTTACGCATGTTTAATCACCTAGAAGGGTGGTTTCCAGAAAAAAATTTTCGCGTGGGTAGTCCACGTGAATTGTGTAGTATCTCTGAACCCGGACTTTCGTCATTTTTCTTTGTGTTGTCCTTATAGGATTTGTTCCGGAATTTTATCTTCTTTAATATTTCATAAACTTCTTTCTTTTTTCACAATGATATGTCTCCAAAATTGCAAAAAAATTTTACGAAAATGAAAATTATGAAAATGGGAGATGAAAAATTTATGCGATCCCATACGTATGCTCATTAAAAAGAATATACATAAGATTATAAAGAATGTTCTGATGTGGGAGGCGGATTTGTATAATCCTCGAATTTAAGAGTTACCAAGCTATCCGGAGTGGTAGTTTGGCATCCTTGTGTGCCCCAATAACAATGTTCGTGCCAAGCATCCCATACTTCCCAGCCTAAAAATTTTAATTTTTATATTTTATGTACAGGGTGTATAACAAAAAATCGGAATTTGGGCGATTTTTTCATATTTTTTCGACTCAAAAATTTTTTGTTCAAAAACAAAAATTGGGTTGTTGAAACGAAAATTCTGATTCATGTTTTCGTTTCAATAACCCAAAACAATTTTTAAATTGGATAATTTTCGTGTCATTTTATTCATCTTGGCGAGTTAGAAAAAATTGATACAATGTTCATTTTATGATAGTTGAAAAAATCGGTGAAAAAATGGAATTTTCCGCTAAAAGTCTGTGTATTGAAACGAAATTTCAAATTTGAATTTTTTACAGTTTTGCTTCGCTCATAACTTTTTATAGTTAGATTTTCAAGTAGTGCCGTAAAAGCAAAAAATGATCCAAATTTTGTGCTCTATAAGATGGCATCAACTCCCCAAAAGTTTCAGGAAAATTTAAGCCTAGGCAAAGCAAAACAGAAGCTTAAGCCTAAGCTTAAGCTTAAGCCTAAGCTTAAGCCTAAGCCTAAGCTTAAGCTTAAGCCTAAGCTTAAGCCTAAGCCTAAGCTTAAGCTTAAGCCTAAGCTTAAGCTTAAGCATAAGCTTAAGCATAAGTGTAAGCCTAAGCTTAAGCCTAAGCTTAAGCCTAAACCTAAGCCTAAACCTAGGCTTAAGCCTAAGCATAAGCCTAAGCTTAAGCCTAAGCTTAAGCCTAAGCTTAAGCCTAAGCTTAAGCCTAAGCTTAAGCCTAAGCCTAATTTTAAGCTTAAGCATAAGCTTAAGCATAAGCTTAAGCATAAGCTTAAGCATAAGCTTAAGCATAAGCTTAAGCATAAGCTTAAGCATAAGCTTAAGCATAAGCTTAAGCATAAGCTTAAGCATAAGCTTAAGCATAAGCTTAAGCATAAGCTTAAGCATAAGCTTAAGCATAAGCTTAAGCATAAGCTTAAGCATAAGCTTAAGCATAAGCTTAAGCATAAGCTTAAGCATAAGCTTAAGCATAAGCTTAAGCATAAGCTTAAGCATAAGCTTAAGCATAAGCTTAAGCATAAGCTTAAGCATAAGCTTAAGCATAAGCTTAAGCATAAGCTTAAGCATAAGCTTAAGCATAAGCATAAGCTTAAGCCTAAGCTTAAGCCTAAGCTTAAGCCTAAGCTTAAGCCTAAGCCTAAGCTTAAGCCTAAGCTTAAGCCTAAGCCTAAGCCTAAGCTTAAGCCTAAGCTTAAGCCTAAGCTTAAGCCTAAGCTTAAGCCTAAGCATAAGCTTAAGCTTAAGCCTAAGCATAAGCCTAAGCATAAGCCTAAGCTTAAGCCTAAGCTTAAGCCTAAGCTTAAGCCTAAGCTTAAGCCTAAGCTTAAGCCTAAGCCTAATAGATTTGTTCATGTTTCGAAAATGCGCGCAATCAATCCCCATTACCTTCGAAAACTTTACCCCTGAAAAATTTTCCTATAATTTCCATATGAATCTCCGATATTACAAAATTGTTGCCCACCCTGTATTATATCGCCAAAAATTTTTATTATTATTTCAGACCGATGACAAGAAGTCTCACTTTTTTGCAACTTGATTATCTCTAGATGAGCTCAAAATATCAAAAATTGTGCAAAATCAAAACTTCGTTCGTATAACTAACCATTACTCCCCACCAATAAAGCCATTTTTTTGGCGTTCTTCGCTTTTCGATTACTTCATCCACCTCCAAAAGCCGAAATCTTGGCAAGGGAAGTTTCTTCTTCATAGACGCGCTAATCGACCCGAACATTGCATATAAAACGCTCATTAATCAAGCGTAATTTAGCATAAAAAGGCAAGGCTGTTAGTTGAGTGGCAAAAAAACACTAAGTGCACTGCTTCAACGTCGACGAAACGGCCATCGTCGAGAAGAAAAAGAAGGAGCAGCACATACAAACGGTGATTCAGGCACCTCATTCCCGAGTCTCTTAAGAGGGGTGCTTCATTCTCATAAAGATGGCAGAATCCGGAAGAGGAAACGCCCGGAAATTGCCACGGTTAATGTTCTTCGGAGAACTTTTAGGGAATTTGTGCTAGGAAGCGCGAAAATTTTTATAGTTCATGTGAATATGGCTAGTCCAGGACGAAGAACGATAAAACAAAAATCATGGGGGAAGAATAATTTATATGGGATTCAATTAGTGTTCAAATACTTTTGAAAATAAGCTATTTAACAAAGATCAGTATGAGAAAAAATTTTTGAGACAAGTGAATAGTCTGTATCACGCCATGGGTAAAAAAGTGGGGGGGGGGAGTCAATCAGCATCTATAGGCAAAATTTGGCCTAATTTGCACCTACCTCGCAGGGCTTTAAGCAAAAATCTCAAAAATTCCTATCTTGTTGAACTCAAAACCAATGGAAATAGGTATTGAAGCGAAAATCTCCTGAATCAGGGTCAGATACATAAGCCAAAGCTTAAGCTTAAATTTAAATCTAAGCCTAAGTTTAAGCCAAACCTAAACTTAAGCTAAGTTTAAGCCTATGCCTAGACTTAATTCTAAGCCTGGGTTTAAGCCTAAGCCTAAACGTAAGTCTAAGCCTAAACCTAAGCTTAAGCCTAAACTTAAGTCTAAGCCTAAACCTAAGCCTAAGCCTAAACTTAAGCCTAAGCCTATGCTTAAGCCTAAGTTTAAGCCTAAGCCTAAACTTAAATCTAAACCTAAGCTTAAGCTTAAACTTAAGCCTAAGCCTAAACATAAGCCTAAGCTTAAACCTTAAAAAAGAAAATAACGCCGGATTAAAAGTTTAACCAAATTGGAAGAAATAGAAAGCGCCTCACTTCATTGAAAAAAAAATAGCAAAAATGTTTTGGCCAGACTATTTTCAATCATTTGGTCTAATGAAATGTTTGAATTATATGGAATTCCCAATAGACATGAAATTATTGAAGTCATGGCTTTTGAGGAAGAAGTTTTTCGTTTGAACTTTTATATTAAAAACTTTTTGTGCTACTAGAAACGAAAACTTTGGTCTGTCAACTTTTTCTTCGTAATCGTTTATTTTACAGAGTGGGCCAAAAAAAGTAGCCTATTTTATTTTTTGGGGCCCGGAAATTTATTATTTTTTAAATTTATTTTTCTAAAAATGACCCCTTTAGGAGTAATTTTCTGCGGGGAATCGATTGCTCGCATTCCTGGAGCGTGAAGACTCTTTCCTGAACCTGATTCAGAGAAAAATTGGTTTTGAAACGAAAATGGTTATTTGTGAAAATTGTCATTTTCTGTACCAGGGAATCGTTTTTATGCTTCGAAAACGTGTGCAATCGATTTCTCGCATAAGATTACCCATGGAAGAGTGATTTCCAAAATAACAAAATGTTTTTCGCAAAAATTTTTACGAAAAACAAAAATAAACATTTTTCTTCAAAACCAATCTTTCCCTGAACCAGGATCGGGGAAGCGTTTTCAGGTCCCGGGAATGTGCGCAATCTATTCCCATCATAAAATTACCCCTAGACTGGTCATTTTTAGAAAAATAAATTTCTGGAAAAATAAAAAAGCCACTTTTTTTGGCCCACCCTGTATAATTTTGAAGCAAAAACTTCTTCTCTTACTTTAATATAATTAAAAATTCGCGGTTTTCAATTTTCTCCAATGATTGAGTCCGCTATCCAGAGTCATAATTTGAGAAGTCCCTTCAAGTTAGACAACTAGTAGGTTGTATTAAAAGTGCAACCTTTTTGTTACATTTTAAATCGGAAACACAGATTTTAGAGAATATTTCAACATGTTGAAACAAATCAAAAAAGATATGCTCTCCCTTTTGTCCACAAAACACCCCAATGAATAAAGTGACAAAGCATAAGACCCACCACACGGTTTCCAAAATCTGGACCCCCTTCGCTTTACACGTGTCCCCCCCCCCTCCCCCGAATTTCAAGGAGTCGCAAAAATTTCCTATTTTTTCAACAAAAATCGTAATTTTTTAAAGAAAAATAGAAATAGGTATTGAAGCGAAAGTCGCCTGAATCAGGGTCAGGTACATAAGCTTAAGGTTAAGCCTAAGATTAAGCTTAAGCCTAAAAGTAAGTCTGAGCCTAAGCCTAAGCTTAAGCCTAAGCCTAAACTTAAGCTTAAGCCTAAGACTAAGTTTAAGCTTAAGCCTAAGTTTAAGCTTAAGCCTAAGCTTAAGCCTAAGCTTAAGCCTAAGTTTAAGCTTAAGCCTAAGACTAGCCTAAGCCTAACATTTTTATCTTAAAAAAGTGTTTTTCAAACAAAAATTTTTTGCGCCTCTCGGCGCGAATAACATAAGGGGCACCAAAGTGATTTTTGAAAAAATCACTTTTGTCTCCCCCCCTTATGTTTTTCCCAAAATTTTGAAAATTTTTGAAAAAACAATAGGGACCAAGGTAAATTTTTCGCCCGCAAAAGTAAAAAATTTCGGGGGTGTTTGTACACGTGTGTCTCCTTTTCATGTATACCACAACCACTCTGAAATTCATCGCTTTTATTCTCTCAATAAATTCGAAAATTGAATAGAAACTAAAGGATGAAAAAAAAGTTACAATGTTGGAAAATTTTTGGCGCACATGGAACACTTAAATATTCCAGTCAGATGCGGCGCTCAGCTGCCAAGTGAGGTGCCGATTATGGACGAGTTGAATCCTTCGCTAATAAAATTATTCAAGCACAATCGGTTTTTAGCAGAGCTGGGAGGATAAGAGGAAAACACTTTTGCGTTCAAACATCTACATCACATACTAAATACATAAAAAGTAGGAAAAAAGTGTTTAGAGGGAAGTGTTTTTCTAGAAAAATTCAAGTTTTCCTTAATACTTACAATTTCAAAGTCACAAACAAGTATAGGGTGACACAAAAAATGGATTTTTTGCGATTTTTGTAGCTATACGCAATAAGGGGGGGGGCCACGTGAAAATTTTTTCACATTTTGTACATATTCAGAAAGTTCATGAAAAATGGAGCATTTTATATTTTTATGGCACCCTCTGAATCGTTGTAGTTTTTTAGATAATTGCATGTGAAGTTGGTGATTTTTGAAATTTTGTGTATTACAACGAAAACATGTACTTGATAATTTTTCCCTGAATCAACTTCTGTATATTGAGAAGAAAATAATTCAAAATCCTTGAACATTTAGTAAAAAATAAATACAGCATTTTTTATAACTCGACGAGACGAATAAAATGACACAAAAATTAGTCAATTTGAACATTGTTTTAGGTTATTGAAACGAGAACCCTGATTCATGGTTTTCGTTTCAATAACCAAAACAATGTTCAAATTGGATAATTTTGGTGTCAATTTATTCGCCTCGTCGAGTTATAACAAATGCTGTATTTATTTTTTACTAAATGTTTAAGGATTTTGAATTATTTTCTTTTCAATATACAGAAGTTATTGATTCAGGGAAAAACTATCGTGACAAGCTTTCGTTGCAATAAACAAAATTTCAAAAATCGCCAACTTCAAATACATTTCTTAAAAACTACACCGATTCAAAATTTACCGTAAAAACAAAAAATGCTCCATTTTTCATGAACTTTTCAAATATGTACAAAAATTGGCAACTTTTTCCGACCGGACTGGTTCCTTGTCTGACCCTGTATTAGCACATTTTCGCTTCAATACATATATCTCTTGCCTGAATCAATTCAGGTTTCAAGAAACCGTTTTCAACTTTTTTTCAGGGAAGCGTTTTCAAGGTTCGACAATGTGCGCGATCGATTCCCCGCCTAGAAAAATTCCTGGACAGTCGGTTTTCTGAACTTTATTTTCGCTTCAATACACTCTCCATTTTTCCTGAATCAGGTTCAGGGAAGCATTTTAACGGCTAGGCAATGTGCTCAATCGATCTCGCCTAGAAAAACTTATCTTCCCCCTCCAATTTAGCACGAAGAACTCTGAAATTTTGTTGCTTTGTGATAAAACAATGTAAATTTTATTTGTCCTTTCACTTTTTATAAATGTATTAATTTATCCTTGAAATTTTTTTGTCTCATCTTTTCTTGGCACTTTAATTCAATAATGTGTGGGTTGTAAAAATAGAATTTGCATCTTCAACGGCTCTTGAGAAGTCTCCAAGAGTTTTTCATACTTGAAAGTTCTTATTTTTTCATTTGTCTTTCGAATACACTTACTTTCAATTCATTAATACTCCAGCATAATTCATTAGAAAATGCTAATACTTTGGTCCAAATATACCTTACATCATAGATCAATGCCAATAAAAATGATGTGAAAATATAAACTCTATCATGGCTTCTTTGCTTATAGTGTTACAGGGTGTGTCCAAATAACCCGCACGAAAAAAGTTTTAAAGAAATTGTTGATCGCTGAAAGTTTTATGAAGAAAAATAAAATCGAGTCAATTTTAAAGGTGAGCGCAAAACTATAAGTGCCACGAGATCACGCCAAAAAATTTTTGAAGGGGGTGCAAATTAGGGCCCTTTCTCCAAAAAATTTTTTTGAAAAATGACCTTCTAGGGGTAAAAATAGGGTGAAAAATCGATTGCGCACATCCCCGTCGCGTGAAAATGCTTCCTTGACCCTGATTCAGGGAAATAAAAGTGTGTATTGAAGCGAAAATATGAAGTCTAAAATTTTCATATTTTCGCTTCAATATACACTTTTATTTCCCTGAATCAGGGTCAAGGAAGCATTTTCAATCTTCGGGAATGCGCGCAATCGATTTTTTGCCTAGAAATTAGTCTAAAAAGTCGGCTTTTAGAAGAGAAATCTAAAATTTTCATATTTTCGCTTCAATACACACCCCTATTTCCCTGATTCAGGGAACAATTTTCAAACTTAGGGAATGCGCGCAATCGATTTTTCGCATAAAATTAGGGGTAGTAGGGTCATTTTTTGCAAAAATTCAAAAAAAAATTTTTTCGCTACTGACGTACCGTAATTTTACCCCCCCCCCTTTAACATAACTTTTTATGAATATCTCATATGATGCAGAAAATTCTTTAAAATTTTTTGGTGCGGATTATTTTGATACCATAGGTCGGTAGGGGGAGCCTCCCCTTGACCCACGCACACACGGACCCAAAATTGAGGGGGGAATACGCATTGACCCCGCCGAACATATGAGGTGGTCCATAAAAATTGGGTGTCAGAAGACTACCTCAAGCCACAGGTGTTTTTAGGGTCGCTAAAATTTTGAAATTTGCGCCGTTGTTTTGGCACATAAGGGTCCCCCTTATGATTTTTTTGAAAATTTTTTACCAAAATCATAAGGGTTCCCCTTATGTTTTTTTGAACATTTAAAAAATTTTAACTAAAATCATAAGAGTCCCCGTTATGATTTTTTTTGTAAATTCTCGAACTTTTTTTATTAAACTAAGGGTCCCCATAGAACCCTGAGGTTTATAATTTATAAAAAATCAACACAAAAATAAACATTAAAGTTTAAACGATTTCAGACAATAAAACATTGGTGTAACCAGACTACAAGAATGGGGGGGGACATTTTCAAAAAAATTTTTTTACCTTGGTTCCCCTTATGTTTTTTCGAAAATTTTTCAAAAATTTGGGCAAAAATATAGGGGGGACCAAGGCAATTTTTTCGAATTTTTAAAAAAATTTCAAAAATCAATTTTAATCCTTGTTTTTCGCACCAAAAATTTTTTTTGCTAAAAAACACTCATTTTTAAGCGGAAACGCTCAGAAATTTTCGACGAAAATTTTGTTGAAATCCTTGAGTCAATGCAAAGATCAGCGCCGCAGACGAAAAATTGTTTAAGAAATGCTTGTTTTTAAGCTGAAGATGCTCAGAAATTTTCAATTTTCGACGAAAATTTTGTTGAAATCCTTGAGTTAATACAATAACCAGCGCCGCAGGCAAATTTGATTGTTGAAAAATGCTTGTTTATATGCTGAAAATGCTCAAAAAATGAAGAACTTTTGGTTTAAAAAATGTCAAATTTGGGGCTTTTTTTGATAAAAATGGACAATTTTGGTGAAAAACTTTAGTCAAAGTAGAATCAAGCGCCGCAGGCGAAAATTTTTTTGATAATCGCTTGTTTTTAAGCTGAAAATGCTCAGAAAATTACAATTTTGTAGAAAAAATGGAAATTTTTGGACCTTTTTGGTGAAAAAATAGGAAACTTTGGTCATTTTTGGTGAAAAATCGTTATGGGGGACCATTAGGATTTTTAGGAAAAAAGTGTAAAAATTTCGGGCAAAAACATAAGGGGAGATCAAGGCAATTTTTTCGAGTTTTTAAAAAAAATTTCAAAAATCATCTTAATTCCCCTTTTTTCGCGCCTGTCGGTGCGAAAATTTTTTATTGAAAAACACCTATTTTTAACCTGAAAACGCTCAGAAATTTTCGATTTTCGACGAAAATTTTGTTGAAATCTTTGAGTTAATGTTAAAATCAGCACCTCAGGCGAAAATTTTTTTGAAAAATACTTATATGCTGAAAGTGATCAGAAAATGACTAATTTTTGTTTTAAAAAATGTCAAATTTGGGGATTTTTTGTTGAAAAATGGAAAAAATTGGACAATTTTGGTGAAAAACTTTAGTTAAAGAAAAAAACAGCGCCAAAGCAAAAATTTTTTGAGGAATACTTGTTTTTAAGCTGAAAATGATCAGAAAATTACAATCTGTGTAGAAAAATTAGAAAATCTTGGACATTTTTGGTGAAAAAATAGGAAATTTTGGTCATTTTTGGTGAAAAATCATACGCCGTCTTCAATAACGGCGTAAATCTGCGCTGTTCTCAATAACGGCGCAGATGTGCGCCGTTGTCTCTTATAATTTCCCAAAAATTTGCGCCATAGGGTCGCTAATGGCGACCGTTAGGCACGTGTGCCTCAAGCTAAAAAAAGGTCCTTTTTTGGTGGAGGTGGTGGGGGAGCACCGCATCGGGGGTCCCTCTCCCTCACCCTGCCGACCTATGTTTGACACAACTTGTAGTTATTTGGTAAAATTATATAGTCACAAAACAACACTTTATTAAAACAAATATTGAACAAAAAATTTGTAATTAATTAAATACCTTTATCAACAAGCTTGCTAATAATATATATCAAAAAGAATTTTCAATTATTTTCTTGCATTTTTACAAACATTTGAGCAAGAGTGTAGCTAGGGTCTCATTTTAGGGAGGGGGTAATTTTCCCAAAAATTGTTTTTCAAGAGAAATTTTGATTTTTTTAAACGAAAATTAGTTAAACATAAGAGGGACACTTATGATTTTTTGCCGGCATTCGGCTGGTCAAAACATAAGGGGGACCATAGGAATAATTTTTCATTTTTTCGATTTCGGGTGGGGGGGGGACAATTGCCCGGATTGCCCCCTCCTAGCTACGCCGCTGCATTAGAGTATCAAGACCCATATATGCACAAACGATGATTTTACTATAAAAAAATTCAGTTTTTTTAAAGAAGAAACGCGCAAAATCTCAAAATTTTGGAGGGGTGTTTGCGCACGTGTGCTGCTATCAAACATGAATAAACACAATCACAGAGAACAGAAAGAAACAAGTACCCAATCTATAGAAAAGAGCAATAAGTTTAGCAGATAACTTCAAACAAACTTTTTACAGGCAGTCATTTTGAAATTTTTCACAGAAAAAAATTT
>OZJO01002427.1:0-10368 GCA_900406225.1 Acrobeloides nanus | reverse complement strand
GTTTTTTATATTAAAGGGGGTAAGAATTAGGAACTAATCTCTAAAAAAACGGCTTATATAGGCGTAAAATCGGCGGTAAGACACATTTGCTAACGGACGTGCGGACGGGACATTTGATGATGAAACGTTTGAAATTTTTGAATTTTTGAAAAAATTTTAAAAAATTATCGGCTGCCGCAAAATTCCCGTCCGCAAATGTCCGTCCTTAAGTGTCTCACCGCCTAAGGTTAACGGTGACGTGTGCCGGCACGTCACATCACACTTGGCATATGTGCCCAAGTGTGACGTGCCGGCACATGTGCCCATGGGCACGTCACATGTTGAGGTTGGCACATGTGCCCACTGGCACGTGCCGGGCACATCTACATGAAAAAATTATTCTGACCCCCTATAAGGGGTCAGAAAAATTTTTAAAAATTTTTTCAAAAAGAAATTTATTCCAAACAGGGGGGCTATCTACGTGAAAAAAATATTTTTGACACGAAAAAAAATATTTTTGGTCGTTTTTGCAAAAAATGGTTCGAATCCCGCTTGGAGCAGAATTTTTTTGCACAAAAAATGGACTTTTTTGTGCAAAAAAATTTAGCTCCAAACGGGATTCGAACCCGCGACCTTTTGCGAAAAAAAACATGTGACGTGTGCCCGGCACGTCACATATTCGAGATGTGTGACGTGCCGGCACATGTGCCCGTGGGCACATGTGCCAAGATGTGCCCACGGCACATGTGACGTGCCGGCACGCGTCACTGTTAACCTTAGCTCACCGCCGTAAAATCATGCGAAAAATCGATTGTGCGCATTCCCAAAGCCTGAAAATGTTTCCTTGACCCTAATTCAGGTAGATGTGTGTATTAAAGCGAAAATCGAAAAATTTTGAAATTTCTCCCTCAACATCATATTTCTGTGGGAATTTCATGCGGAATCAATTGCGCACATTCCCGAATCTTGAAAATGCTTCCTTGACCCTGGTTCAGGGAAATAAGAGTGTGTATTGAAGTGAAAATCTAACATGTGCTAATTTCCCTGAATCAGGGTCGGGAAGCGTTTTCAAGCTTCGAGAATGCGCGCAATCGATTTCTCGCATGAAATTACCCCCAGAAATATGGGTTTGAGGGAGAAAATTCAAAATTTTCAATTTTCGCTTCAATACACATATCTATTTCCTGCATTAGGGTCAAGGAAGCATTTTCATGCTTCGGAAATGCGCACAATCAATTTTTCGCATGATTTTACGCCTTTTGCTTTTTTGGCAAAAATTTTTTCAAAGATTAGTCCCTAATTCTTACCCCTCCCTTTAAAAAAGCAGGAAAGGTATCCTAACACTAGAAATTATAGACCAAAACAGCTCAACAAAAAAAATAATAAAATCTTTAACAGTCATTTTCATAATCATCCTAATTAGTTGGCCGGGAAGCACGGTTTATAATATTATTCTCGATCTGTTATTTCCTTCTTTATTTGCAAATTATATATTAAGAAACGCATATTTTGCAATTTTTGTAAATTTTGGAGTTACGGCGAATTATTATGTCTATTTTATTTTTAGGTAAAAGTTTATAAAATACACTAAAAAGCGAATTTTTAGCCGTGAGTATCGAACAGCGTTTAAAAAACAGCTCCCGTTTCTTCGCTATATAAAAAATCAAACCTCAGCTACAGGAAACGGTATAACAATTGTGAAACAAACACAAAGATCTAGAGTAACTCCACAATAAAATGGATTTTAAATTTCTTGTATGTTTGTGTAATTTTAAGAAATACGCAACAAAGTATTTTTTTGTAAATATTATTTCTAACTTAAGAAAAATATTTTTTATCGGCAAACTTTACCGTATTGGCATGTTTCTCGTCGTTAGAGACATGCACGTATTATTCGATAATTTAAAACTCGGATGCGAGGTTGTGGCCGAGGTTAATTGAAGTTATGGAAGTTTATGTTGTAGAAGGTTATGTTATGGAATTACACTGGAAGGTCACAGATTCAATTTCCGTCACGGTGACAAAGTTTTTGCCTAATAAAGGCATTAAAAAAAATAAGCAAATTCTTTGTCACGGTGGCGGGGATCTAACCAATGACTCTGCCTACAGATAAAATTTTCCAACATTGTAATTTTATCAATGACATAAATTTTGCAATTTTTGTATAACAGCTACAAAAATTTGTTATTTAATAAATTTCATAGGCTAACATCACCATTCAGATATCCAGGAATGACCTAAAATCAATATTTTACTAAACTTCTTTTTTAATTTACATAATTCCAAACATAATCATCGAATTGTCTATAATTCTGCTTCATCTCTGGTTTTGGGTTGATAACAAAATAATCAAACGTTGCTTGTTTAGACGGAGTCCAAGATTGATTCACAAATGGTGCGCTAAAAATCAATTTTTTCACAAGGTTCTCTAAGAAATTTACCCAAATTTTGCAAAGTTAGTCCACGTAGCACCCATAAGATCAGCGACTGCATAATCTTGTGGAGTTACAATACCGTTATCAACGTCGTCTGGCCACTCCCAATCTTGCATCCAGATGAAGTACAATTCTTTGGCATGTTCAACGGCTAAAATTGAATTGATTTGAGTTAAACTCATATTTCACTGACTGACAGATTGTATCTCTTCTATGTTAACCTTTCATCACCCTTTAAGTCGACCTGACATGATTGCAAACAAACCTACGTTTATAAGCATTTCCAAAATCATAAACTTGTCCAATTTTTGTAAAATACGCGAACTCATAAAGATAAACATTTGGATTATTATTTTGGAGATAATATTTTGCTTCAGTTCTAGCATTAGCTGTATACAAAGCTCCGGTTAGGGCCTAAAAGACACTGTGTTACAAAAGTTCGTAACATATTGAAAATTTCTTGATTTTTCACTATGATTAAGTTTTTTCATAAAAACTCACCGTTTTTTATTAAGTCATTTTTACACAATAAAACTATTTGCCTGAAAATCGAAACCTGTATTAAAATGAAGTCGAAGAAGCAGTGCTCGAATGAAAGGTTCTAGAAGACTCAGGACAATCGATCGACGAGCTTTCCGCAGTAAACTCAACATTTGCTTGATGTACGACAGCACATCACAGTGAACCAACGGCTTTGGTTGGCATCTATGCGGTGCTGAACAGCTGTGTCTCGTAGGTGTGTTGACGCATTGTGATAGACATACGTTCTGCTAGTTCAGTGTAGCAGATGCATAGATTTAATGATCACTATCCTGGATGTTGCCAACTACCCCGTTTTGTCTATGAATTTTGTTGAATAAGACGAATACCAGTCTTACCGGTGGATCACTCGGTTCGTGGATTGATGAAGACCGCAGCAAACTGCGATAAGTAATGTGAATTACAGACGCTTTGAACGTTAAGATTTCGAACGCACATTGCGCTGCAGGAGTCCTATCTACGACACATCTAGTTGAGTGTCGTGAATAAAAAAACAGCTTGTCTGAAGAATACAACTAGCGTTGAATTGGCTTTCTAGCTGTACATCTACGGCATGGCGCTGGCTTAAAAAAATCGGAAAAAGTGGCGAAAACCACGAGAAATCTCACATAACCTTACTAAAAAAAGAGACAAATGAATCGAATTTTGATACAGTCTTTGGAGGAAATACCGAAGTGGCAACCTTCTCTTGCGCAAAATTGTGACTCATGACCAAAGTTGGGTGTTCTACGATGGGAGGGTTGTCGAAAACAATTGTTGGGGCCTGATGCGACTGGAGACCCCAAAACGCGATATTCATGGCAAGAAGAGTATCTGCGCTTTCATTGGTGTATGGCTTGCCCTCTGTACTAGGAACTGCAGGAATCGGGTAAAAACTTCAACAGCGAGTATGCATATGGACAATGTTCAAGCAGTTTTTGGAAAAAATTGAAGCCGATGGAGAGTGGAAAGGACCAGTTTACCTCCTCCAGGACAACGTTCGATCCCATAAGTCTCGAATATCGATTCATCACATCAAGAAACTCTCGGTTGGTGCTCAACCATCATCCATATAGCCCCGATGTTGCTTCTTCAGATTACCACATTTTCCTGACACTTAAGAACTTCTTGCTCGGACGCCACTTCAAAAAGAATGAAGAAGTCGAAGCTGCTATCCGTGAGTATTTTGAGTCCAAGCGGTATGACTTTTTCGAGAGAGGTACCTTCCTAAAGCTTCCTAAAAATGGCTCATGGTCCACTACAACCGACGAGAATACTTGATTACATAAGGTATTTGATTTTTTGTTGTTTATCGTTGAATAAAATGATTTTCGAAAAACTGCGGGTTTTTATGAAAAGATTAAATAGTCTTACATTAGCTATGGTTCTAAACCATCCAACATGATCTGTATCTGAAATGGTTTTATTGTCGTTGTAGACTTTTTCTAGATAATTGGCAATTTGAGAAAGCTCTGGATCAGTGTATTCGAAGTCGATGTTTAATAGATTTTTGAAATAAGCCTTGTCATAGCCGGATATCTTGGTATCACCAGAGGATAAGTTAATCATTTCTATAAATTTTCAACAGTATTTGATCGAACCAGATCCCTTACCATCATAAGCATACTCATCTTTAGTTGTCCCAATGATTACCGGTATATTTTTTCTCTTTTTCCATAAGTTTTCAGGATAATCAGGCAAAAAGTCGTCTCCAACCACCATGTTCCAATCTACATTGAACTAAAAATGTCTTCTTCTCTCCATTGGTTTATATATACATGCACAAGCAGGGGGATGGAGCTTGGTCAAATACGAATTGACTAAAAGTAATGACGTGCTCAAAAATGCGAATCAAAAATATAACTTTATTATATTTCGTCTGCTTCGCCACCGAAATACGAATGAATCTTCAAATTTTTGCCGCGATACAACGAATTGAGGGGGGGGGGGGTACAGCACCCCATCCCCGTTGTGCATATATGGTTTTACACTTACGTTTTCTAACGCCAAAAACCTTTGGTAGTCCATTGATTGGAGGCATTGTTTTAGCGCTGCAAAATTTTTGGAGTTCCACATTTTCTTGGTGTAATTGCATAAAGTTTTGGCTTGGTTGAAGCTCATGCTATTATCAGTGGCTATCATCATCTGAGCGACGCCGGATTCCATGATGGCCTGGTGGAAGAGGTCTAAAATTTACATTTTACATTGTGCCACGTCATTTGAGATCAAAATGAAGGTGAATAAACCGATATTACTTTGAGACAACGGTGAATACGTATGAGCCGATACATCCGAACCACCAGCCGAGTTTCCAAATAACGTAATCTTATCTGGATCACCTCCAAAATTCCCAATTTCCTGTCTCACAAAGTTTATAGCCATAATCTGAAAAAATTTGTTTGAAACTTTAATCCTTATTTACCTGATCATACATCGCTAAATTAGCTGGAAAATCATTTGTCATGGTCGTGAAAAAGCCTGAAACTTGCATAAATCATAATTTAAAAAAATTTGAACTAACCTAACATTCCTAGACGATATTGAATAGTCACTACTACGACACCACGAGAGACTAAATTTCGTATGGCTCCTTTATAACCATATTCTTGGGCGTGTCCCATGAAATTAGAGCCACCATGAATCCAAATCATGACAGGGTATTTTGTAGAGGAGTTGGCCTAGAATTTGGATTTCAATTCCATCTATTAGATATTTTTATAAAAACCCGCCGTTTCTCGTGGTTTTCGCCACTTTTTTCCGATTTTTTTAAGCCAGCACCATGCCGTAGATGTAGAGGTGCTGAGTAGCTGTGCCTTATCCGTTGTTGATGCATCGCCAACCGAAACCGTTGGTTCACGGTGGCGTGTTATTGTACATCAAGCAAATGTTGAATTTACGGCGTAAAGCATCGATTTTCCTGAGTCTTCCTGAACCTAATACAGATTTCGATTTTCAGGCAAATAGTTTTACTATGCAAAAATGACTTAATAAAAAACGGCGGGTTGTTATGAAAAAGCAAAACGAATAGATTTCCAAAATCTACCTTGGGTGTAAAAATATTCAAATACAAGCAATCTTCACTGATAGCCACTCTGATGCTATCAAAAAATGGCTGAGGACAAGCTGGTCTATAAAAAGTCGCATTATAAGTCGTCTCTCCAGGGAACTTTGCAATCGGTTGAGGCTTCTACAACATTTTTTAATCCAAAATTGCATAAATTCTACCTGAAATCGAAGATTCCCAATAGGAGGTTGCATGAAAGAAATTCCCAGGAAGACATCAGCTGATCCATAATAAAGTTTTGATTTGTCCGACCCGAGATCGATGTGTTTTCCAACTAGACGACCTCTAGATGTGTTCACATAAACTAATTGGGATATGGATTCATGAAAGAAAAATGAGAAAAATATTAAAATTCTATAAAATAGAGACATTTTGCAATCTCTAAATGAAAAAGGAGCCTTTTATTTGTTCAAAATTAGGAATGATCACACATCACGTGTAGCCAGTGAAATAGTGCAAACCGATGTGCATAAACGAAGAATGACTTGGCCAAAGGAAGAGGCCTCATCCAGTGGCTGGCTGGCTGTCAATGTCTAAGGGAACAGATAATAATAATAAATATAATTCAGGTAACCCGATTCAAATCCCCAACATCCGCCAGCCCAATATTTTGGACGGCTACACAAGTAAGAATAAAAAATTGATGGTTTTGATGAGTATTTGACTAACCTTTTGAACCCGAGAGATTATGTAAAAAACTGTTTACACATACAACCACGCTTTTCCGTTAGTTTCCTTTGTCGATATATAATCGGAAAAGATTAAAAACCGAGGCCCGGGTAAAAATGATTAGAGTTCAAAAATCTACCAAATTATGTAAAGACCGAGGATTGGTTCAAAATGATTATCGTTCATACATCTACCAAATTATGATCTAGTAAAGATCGAAAGTTCGGAATTTGAAGATGCATTTTAATATTTTCACGAATTGAAATGTTTTGATCCAAAGATTTTTTTACGAGTCCTGTAGTCAAAGAAAAATATAGCGTTTATTCTGATAACTTTCCTAATGATTTTATTTATAAAAATATCAATACAACCAGTGCCGTAGCCAGACTTTGAGAAAGAAAGCAAATCAATAAATCTTTTAGGGAGATATCATTCAGCACCAAATAATCTTGTGCCATTTTTTAGAGACTAAATGATAATTTAAAAAACTATTGCAACTTTACACAAACATACAAATTAATTTTAAATCCATTTTATTTTGGAGTTGCTCTAGATTTTTGTATTTGCCTCACAATTGTTATACCGTTTCCTGGAGCTGGAGCAACTTTAGTTTGATTTTTTATACAGTGAAGAAACGGGAGCTGTTTTTTAAACGCTGTTCGATACTCACTGCTAAAAATTCACTTTTTAGTGTATTTTATAAACTTTCACCTAAAAATAAAATAGACATAATAATTCGCCGTAACTCCAAAATTTACAAAAATTCCAAAATATGCGTTTCTTAATATATAATTTGCAAATAAAGAAGGAAATAACAGATCGAGAATAATATTATAAACCGTGCTTCCCGGCCAACTAATTAGGGTGATTATGAAAATGACTGTTAAAGATTTTATTATTCTTTTTGTTGAGCTGTTTTGGTCTATAATTTCTAGTGTTAGGATACTTTTCCTGCTTTTTTTAAATATAAAAAGTTATAATGTTCACCCTTTTTAAAAAGAAATGCAATCCACATAATACAGTATGCAATAATCATTAATGTCTGAATAACATAGCGAAGATATGAGTCAATAGGTATGATATCTGACCCAATGCCAATGTCACAAAATACAAGACTAAAAATTTGTCACACATCTGTTTTCGTTTATACAACTTACACATTAGCATAATTTTCTGCGGAAATATAAGTCAAAATTATGTATGCGACTATGTAAGACAGTACAAATGATGCTATACCTCCAATATAAAATTTTTGATCTAATTTATTGTATCTAAACAACCAATTAATCTCTGTATGCTATTCTGCCAATTTTACTTAGTAGGCATTAGCACACAAATAACCCTATCTACTCCAATTAGAGCAGTAAATATCATTCCAGCGAAAAAGCACACATATGGTACTATTGTTATATACCAACAAAAGAGATTGGTGGTATAATTTAAACCGGTAAATATGGAATATGCAAAAAAGTAGTGAATAAGCTGATGAATGACATCAACAACAGCGTTCATGGCTATTAGCAGGTTACAATTGCTACGTAAATGTCTAAAGAGCAGGAAAATTCACGAATAAGACACAAAAAGAAATACTTGTTTTTATATGTTGCCCAAATAATATTTAAATTTCCAAAATGCCCTAGTATTGCCATCAAAAGTGTTAGGCTCATAGGAACAAATAATTCTGTATGAACATGATGATCGATCTAAAGTTTTAAGAAATATGTAGTAAACAGATAAGATGAGATATTATGTGATAGGTGGGTTTGGCAGGACGTCGGTTAGGTGACCGGAACCTAACCACTGAAGGGTGTGGACGAACTAGTGAAACAAACTTAGAGTGAATATCTAAAGCACTCTGTCGCTTCATTCGTGAAATTTCATGGGGAAGTTGTGTTCTAACGTAGTTACGGCCTTGGCTACAAGCAGCATGTACTACATATAGTTATAACATACAGTGGTCGCATCAGCAAAACTAGACGTAGACGAATCCAAAAATATAGAAATATTTGACATTTTGCAAAAGCTACTAATTCTCCTCTAACAAACGCTACAAGCTAATGCACATTAATTATTTAATAAAACAGTGGCAAAAGTATGATGTTCGCATGAAGAATCAATGGCCGAAATAATTTAATAAGACGATTATTTTAAATAACTTCACGCAAAATCATAATGAAGAACAATTTTATGGTCATATAACAAATTGACGAATAAAAAATCTACATTATTAAGGGATCAGAGATAGCGTGTACCGTCACTTCATCGACTGCGTCACTTTGTCGAAACGTCACTTGGTCGACACGTCACTTAGTCGAAACGTCATTTAGTCGACTACGTCACTTGATCGATCCGTCTACTGTCACTTCGTCGATTGCGACACTTAGTCGACCTATTACTTGGTCGACACGTCAATTAGTCAACACGCCAATTGGTCGATTTGTCACTTGGTCGACTAAGTCACATGGTCGACCACGAAAATTCGTCGACTTCGTAAATCATTAAAAAATTTTAAAATACCAAAATTTCATTAAGAATGTCCAAAAATTTCCATTTATTTAAAAATTGTCATTTTCTGAGAAAAAAGGTCTCCAAATTGTTTGAACTTTTGTATTCGGAGGTTTTTCGACATGGAAAACACGAATCTGTAGTGCTGTTGACTTATGCTCTGACTATGCATGGTTCGAATCTTACCTGAGTCTAAATTTTTTGCACAAAATTATAGCGATTTTGTTGCAACTTTTCACCTAGATATCTCGTGATAGGAAGATTGATGTATGAAATTATATACATATTTTAATATACTATTTTTTCCCGATTTTTTGAGCTAGGTCTCGTGAAAATCTGAGTGTGGCAGATCTTGTGGTCCCCTGTTAGTCGATCAAGTGATGTGTCGACTAATTGAAGAGTTGACGAAGTGAGAAGTCGACTAAGTGTCGCTGTCGTCGATGTGACGTTTTCGACGAAGATACGGTACATGGGTCAGGTGACGTGGTCGATCAAGTACGTGGTCGACTAAGTGACGTTTCGACTAAGTGACATGTCGACGAAGTGACGTTTCGACTAAATGACGCAGTCGACGAAGTGACGTGAAACCCTGAGATAAGGATCATGATCATAAAAATGTGCCTAATTATGATTTTCATGAGGTTATTTAATAATAATTGTGTCGATATCTTATTAAATTATTTTCTCGGCCTTTGATTCTTCACGCATACATCATACTTATGCCACTGTTTTATTAAATAATCAATGTGCATTAGCTTATAGCGTTTGTTAGAGGAGAATTGGTAGCTTTTGAAAAATGTCTAATATTTCTATATTTTTGGATTCGTCTACGTCTAGTTTTGCTGAAGCGACCACTGTAAGTTATAACTATACGTAGTACATGCTGCTTGTAGCCAAGGCCGTAACTACGTTAGAACACAACGTCCCCAAGAAATTTCACGAATGAAGCGACAGAGTGTTTTAGATATTCACTCCAAGTTTGCTTCACTAGTTCGTCCACACCCTTCAGTGGTTAGGTTCCGAAAACCCAAGACTGCCCTGTGCTACCAATCGTGAGCTTGGGGGAAAAAGTTACTTTCGGCGTCCCAAAATCGCTGGTTGTATCCGCCACAGCTTCAACGCCTAGGCAAAACTGTCTCAACCATGATGAGACTCTCTGACGCTCCGGACCAGAATGCTTCCACTACAAGGAAGGTC
>OZJO01002423.1:0-32974 GCA_900406225.1 Acrobeloides nanus | reverse complement strand
ATGCTTTTTCATCGATTGGTTAAATGAATATAAAAAAATTGTATTTTAAACGATAATTTTTTGTGCTAATTTAAGGGAGTATACCGTTAAGGATAAGGTATACCGTTAACTGAAAAATTTTTTCGTCAAAATTCTTTCAAATTTGTGTTATTCCGCCCAAGAACGGTTGTATGTAAATGTATCGAGAAAAATTTTTTTTCGGAGAATGACCCCCAAATGGCTCCCCCCTTTAATAATTTTCATTTGTTTCTTCAGCGAAATATTCTGCATTGGACTCTTATTGGACGCTTTTTGATTTTGCGCTTGTTTCCATTAGCTTTACTCATTATAGAAAGCTAAAAAGATTTGTGCCAATGGTAAGATGTGAAAAAGTTGCGAAACGATGTGAAGAAATTGAGAAAAGATGTGAAAATTTAATACAAGTTGTAAAAAATAGATCTTTTTACGCTATTTTTTACATTTTTTTAAGCAATATGTGAAAAAATTGGACATTCATTACAGGAACAAAATTCTGGAAAAATGGACGCTTTTTGAGCTCTGGTTTGATACAACTAACAATTTTAAAAAAACTAAAACTTTCAAAAAAATTTTTCAGTTAACGGTATACCTTATTATTATCCCCCTTAAATTAGCACAAAAAGATTTCGTTTAAAATACAATTTTTTTATATTCATTTAACCAATCGATGAAAAAGCCCCCCTCAAAAGTCCGTTACCACGCCCCTCGATCCTTTATCACGCCCCCTCCCCGAAAATCCGATAACACGCCCCACAAAATAGAGGGGCGTGGTATCGGATTTCCACTGTAGTTGGAGGGATCGAAAAATTTTTTTCGAAACTAAGCCAGAAATGTGCTCCGTATTGAAATACATAACCCTTGTAAAAATTTTGGCATAAAAAATTATCTAGGATGTTTTAGACAAGTTAGAAAATTCAAAAAATCAACGTAACAATTGGATTTTTGAGATTCGGGCAAAAATTTTTGAGTTATTTGGAAACTCGGATTGACTCGAAACGACTTTTAAAAATTTTCTCATGCGTTAATCTCGGCGCCACCCCATTTGCCCCACGTTATATAGTTGCCCCATCAACTTGCCCCACATTGTAACTTATAACGTGGGGCAAGTTGGTGGAGCAACTGTATAACGTGGGGCAAATGGGGTGGAGCCTTAATCTCACTAAATAAATTTAACTTGGATGGCGCTCGAACCGTTTAAAGGACCAGTCAAGTGGGAAAGAAAGTTGCCATTTTTTGTTGCCATTCGGAAAGTTCATGAAAAATGGAGCATTTTTTGTTTTTACGGCATATTCTGAATCGTTGTAGTTTTCGAGATAATTGCGTTCGAAATTTTGAATTGTTCATGTTTTCGTTGTAATACACAAACTTTTTTGAATTTTTTGCGGAAAAATTGATTTTTTAAACTTCATAAAATAAACATTGTTGCTATTTTTATAGCCAAATGAGACGAACAAAATGGCACCAAAATTATCCAATTTGAAAATTGTTTTGGGTTATTGAAACGAAAATTCTGATTCATGTTTTCGTTTCAATAACCCAAAACATTGTTCAAATTGGATAATTTTCGTGCCATTTTGTTCGTCTCATTTAGCTATAAAAAACTGCTACAATGTTCACTTTATGAAAATTGAAAAAATCGATTAAAAATTCAAAAAAGTTTGTGTATTACATCGAAAACATGTACACAATTTCAACGTTTCAAACGCAATTATCTCGAAAACTACAACGAGTCAGAGCGTGCTGTAAAAACAAAAAATTCTCCATTTTTCATGAACTTTCCGAATATCAACAAAACATGGCAACTTTTTTCCCCGCTAAGCTGGTCCTTTAACACTAATCCCTCCTAGGTTCGAACCTTCGAGATATCGTCCCTTCAAATTTGGATGTAGTTTTATTTCGCAATTTTAGTAATGTCAAAAATTTTGTTGCATTTTTCAAAAGACCAAGTGATGGTGTCGGTGGAATTCCAAAGAGTATCATTCATTGTTTCGAATAGTTTAATCATTTGGTCCAATGCGCAGAAACAATGCAAAATTGTGAACACACTTGAAATCGGCACCCGTCTGAGTAATTCTTCAGGTCGGTTGCCTTTTTACGGCAAAATTGTTCCGAAAGAAAGTGTTGTGGAAAACGGTTAGCCGGTCATCTGCTCGTTTTTTTCTTCTTCTTGGCTTGTCATCTAGCCAGTCAATTTGCATAATTAATTTATGTTCTTCTTTCCAAGTCAATAACCGACGATTTTTTGAAGCCGCTCTAGCTGACTACTACAATCAACGAAGATTTATTTATGGTTGACGACAGTTGCCAGAGGCCAAAATGGGTCAAGGCTAACACAAGTCTAGGATTTTATGGGATAGTGTTATTATGCATAAAGCATTTCCCAGATGTTTTATGATATTGTAAGGGAAATTGACGTTGCTTATAATTATGTCGTCATAGGCTAATGAAACGACTTTTATGGTATTAATTTGGGGGGTAATTAGGTGAATATGGGAGTTAGGATGAAGTTGGGTTATTAAAACGAAAATTCTGATTCATGTTTTCGTTTCAATAACCCAAAACAATTTTCAAGATGGATAATTTTGGTATCATTTTATTCGTCTCGGAGAGTTATAAAAAAGTGCTACAAGCACGAAAATTTTAAGATCTTTGTAAAAAATGGATTTTTAAAAATAATTCGTTTCAATACGCAGATCATATTGATAATCAGGAACTTCGTGCCAATACACAAACTTGTTTAAATTTTTTCATTTCTCAAATATCTCCGAAAGGTTAACGAATTAGAATTTAGCTCCAAAGCAAAAGTTGATCGCCATAACGCGAACTTTCTTATAAAAAGTTGGAGCTATAGTCGAAATTTTTTTGGCTACTACGAAACTTTTGATTGAATCAGGCAACGTGTACATTGAAACGAAAAGAAACGTGGATCCTTATATAGCTTTTTTATGCATTCCTGCGTGGTCGTATGGCGGGAAAATATGGATTAGTACTAACTATATAAGGATCCACGTTTCTTTTCGTTTCAATGTACACATTGCCTGATTCAACCGTGATAGCCAAAAAAATTTCGACTATACTATACAACACAAAATTTTTCTGGAAATGACCCTTCTAGGGGTAAAAATATGCGGGGAATCCGGATTTGAAATTTTCGAAGCGAAAAAATGCTTCCTTGATTCAGGAAAGGCCTGTGTATTGAAGCAAAAAGTTGCAAAAATCGCGTTTGAACTGGTCCTTCAACGTACTATGTATTCGACTTTCTTTTTAACAATTGAACCAAAACATCTGTTTTCTTCCATTCTTTGAAAACATCAAGACACCCCCCATCCTCATCTAACAACAACCCATAAACAATTAATCAACTCCCATCATCCAAAAGTTTAACCACAATCCGACAACCTTACAATCGTTGTTTTACAAATGTTGTTCCTTTTTATCGCTACCCCACAAACCTGGAAATTCCTCGTCTCCATTTGTTTGGGTAAGCCAGTTGTCGGCAAGCAAACGGCATATCCGGGCATGTTTAATGGCCGGTTCTTGATCGTGCCAAGATCCAAAATGCCACTTTACTTGTACATATATTTATATGTGTGTGTCTCGTGCACCTTTCCTGAAAATTTACCGCTTGACAAGCTTCGATAATTGTCATTAATCGTGACGACTGCCTGCGGGAAGCTGGTCAAGATTGATGATGATTTTGGGACGTGTCTCACGAAGATGAGAATTCGGATTTATGCAAATGACAGCAATGCCAAATTAGGGCTTCTTTAAAGGACTAGTCTACTCGGGAAAAACACTATGAAACAATTATATATTCGGAAAGTTCGTGAAAAATGGAGCATTTTTTATTTTTACGGTATGTGCTGAATCGTTGTAATTTTTGAGGGAATTGCGTTTGAAGTTGGCGATTTTTGAAATTTTGTGTATTACAACGAAAACATGAACGCAGTGAAAATTCGGCATAGACAAGAACGGGGTGGAAAACGATCATTCAAACAATACATGAACGGGATGATAAGAAAATTTTTTTTGAATTTTCGCGTCAATACACAACTTTTATTGATTCAGGGACGAATCGACAGGGCGAACAGAAACGGGATGACACTTGTGCTTGTAAATTCCCTTCATCGTCCCATTCTTGTTCGTCCTGTCGATTCGTCCCGTTATTGTGTATGCCGAAAATTCGCCCCTGAATCAATAAAAGTTGTGTATTGACGCGAAAATTCAAAAAAAAATTTCTTGTCACCCCGTTCATGTGTTGTTTGAAAGATCGTTTTCCATCCCGTTCTTGTCTATGTCGAATTTTCACTGCGTTCATGTTTTCGTTGTAATACACAGATTTTAAAAATGGCCAATAAAACAAACAACAAATTTCAAGTTTACATTTTGTTATATCTTTTCCTCTTTTATTATCCTTCAACCCAAAACCACCAATCTATAACGAGTAATCCAAAAAAGGCAATCCAAATTTCGTCTCGTATTTCATTCATATCCAAAAATTTGAGTAATTTTCCAGTCTTTAAAATTTCATTTACATCTAAAAACCGGCTTTAATCATATATATTTTGATGAAGTTTACGGCCAAATTCACGGCTCTGACATAATTCCAAGCGACAACTTTAGACACTTCAAAGTAATACACGCAACTATGAAAAACTATCCGAGGCTCATCGGCCAATGACGGCCTCGTTTTGAGTTGTTAGTTTTGAGTTTAGGCAAATTTTGAGTGGCGATGGTGAAAATTTTGTCTCCTTTGTCACCAGAGGCGTAGGCAGGTTTGCGAATTTTTCGATAATTGCGTATGAAGTTGGCGATTTTTGAAATTTTGTGTATTACAACGAAAACATGTACCTGATAGTTTTTCCCTGAATCAATAAAGTCTGTATATTGAGAAGAAAATAATTCATAAACTATTCTCGTTTTTTACTGTTGTATATAATTTTCTTGACAACTGTCCGACAAGGCTAATTTGGTAACACAAATTAATTTCCTTGTGTGTGTTGTTTGAGTTGATTGGAAAGGAAGCGCCATACGGTCCTCCTCCGATTCTTCTTATTTTCTAATTTGTTAGTAGAAACATCGGCTTAGCGATCAAACAAACACTACCTCCGATGATGAACAGTTACAGAACAAATAAATAATCGGCGCTCGATCCAAGTCTTATCCTATTCGAATAACAACATTGATTCCTTCTGGAAACTAGCAAGGAACCATCCCGAAGTGTGGTATCGAAATCGAAACCTAGTGCAAATTGTTTTCCATATTCTACTACATTAAACGCTCTATGCGTGTCTGTTTATCTGTTTGTTCTATCTCCATCACCTGAAGTCCAATTCCGTCATGATCTATACCAATCGGTGAGAGAAGAAAAATGACACCAAAATCATGGGGGGTACCCTTCAAGAAAAATTTTTTAGCCCCTTACTACTTTTTAACGTAAGTCATTTTTTGACACGCTTGAACGCAGCCTAAAAACCAAACTCATCCACAAGCCGGTGTGAGAATTTCTTCAACTTAAACACCTTCTGAAAGTGGTAATTACCTCCAATTTATTCGTGTTGTTCCTCAATATTCTCGCGTTTGGCGCTAACCTACCAGATTTATGTTTGGGTTGTCCACACACTCTTGGAAAATAGGTAATAAAAGAAAATGTGTAAAGCGGTCATTGCCGGACATTTCTTTCACAAGATTTTGGGGCCTAGTGAAAAAGAGGGAAGAGTTGTGGTAAAAGCAATGAACGAATATGATCGAGGATGAGGGGAAATTTGAGAGAATGAGTCCCATTCAAATGATTAGCACTTTTCTCGCGGATTATGACATTTTTATTATGGGGGTTATCGTTTAGATTCTTTTATAGTTAGACTTTCTATTATTATTTTATTTTCGAACCATGAAAATACTTTTTATGATCCTGATTCAGGGAAGGGGATGAGTTTATTGAAGCGAAAATGAATAAAATTCGGATTATCGCCCGAAAACCGACTGTCTAGGGGGTTTTCTATGCGGGGAATCGATTGTGCATATTTTCGAACTATGAAAATGCTTCCCTGATTCAGGGAAGGGGATGAGTTTATTGAAGCGAAAATGAATAAAATTCGGATTTTCGCCCGAAAACCGACTGTCTAGGGGGTTTTCTATGCAGGTAATTGATTGTGTATATTTTCGTACCATGAAAATACTTTCCTTGACCCTGATTCAGGGAAGAGATGTTGTATTGAAGTGAAAATATGCTAATACAGGGTCAGAGAAGCGTTTTCAAGGTCCGGCAATGCGCGCAATCAATTTTTCGCATATAAAACCCCTTATAGGGTTATGTTGGTGAAAATTTAAAAATTTGACAAAATTGTCATTTTTGGGGCACCCTGTGAAATTTAACCGCTTACCCTGATTCAGGGAAGAGATGTTTTATTGAAGTGAAAATATGCTAATACAGGATCAGGAAAGCGTCGGCCATGCGCGTAATCGTTTTTCGTTTTGATGAAAATTAAAAAATTTGAAAAAATCGCAAAATTGCCATTTTTGAGAGGGATTTACCTACTCTCTGTTATTCTCTTCCCTGAATCAGGGAAAAATTTTTTCGGGTGCCCTGTAAAATTTAACTGTTCTTTCTTGCGGACTTCCTCCGAGTACAACCCACATCACACAAAAGAGGCAATAGGATTATGAGGACACTTCGGAAACAATTCGACCTCATTCCTTTTATTCCCACTTTCGCCTTTGAGACATTCTTTGCCCGACTTTCGGCTCTTAGATTCCTTTTACATCGCCATTCAAGCGTAGATTTACCTACTCTCTGTTATTCAATATGCAACAACCTCAACTTGGAATGTTTTCGTTTCAATACACCTTCTTAACTTGCCATATTCCCCCGACTTATTAGTCTTTGTCCAAACATCCCACACGGTAATTCGATGTTCAATCGGATTATTATTCCACGCTAAGAAAACACGTTGGAATATATCCAATGTGTTGCAAGTTAATAAGACAACAGATTTTCGGAGACGAGTGGTGTTGACCGACGTCCTCTCGACGATTCCGTTCATCGGTGACTCTTCTTCTTCTTCTCCAAATAAGGTAAACCGCCGAAATAATAATGATGTGTGTGTTAGTCAAGCTTATTATTTATTATTAGAAGAAGCCGACGCGCGAGACTTTTAACTGTATCATTTCAGTTGAGGGGGTAAAAGAGCGGTTTCTGTGCCTCTTCTACTTGCCTTAGTTTTAGCCGACACTCTTCAGTCTAAAGTGGGAGAATTTGGAGATCTTATTTCAATTTTTGAGGTTATGTGTTTTTTTATTTTATTGAGAGTAAAATTTGAAATTTTTTTGAGGGTAAAATTGACAAAAGCTCCATGTAAAAATGATATATTCGGAAGGATCATGAAAAATGGAGCATTTTTTGTTTTACGACATGTTCTGAATCGTTGTAGTTTTCGAGATAATTGCGTTTGAAATTTTGAATTTGCGTTCATGTTTTCGTTGTAATACACAAACTTTTTTGAATTTTTTGCGGAAAAATCAATTTTTGCATCGAATCAAATTTTCCCTGATTTTCAAAAAGTATTGGGGTCGTTCCATAATTTCATGGCCTGATTCAGGGAAGAGGTTGGGGTATTGAAGCGAAAATATAAAAAAATTCGGTTTTTTACCGAGAAAACGTCGTTGATTTTCACTTCAATACCCTGATCCTTCCCTGAATCAGGGTTAGGCATACATTTTCAGAGTTCGGGAATGCACACAAGCGATTCCCCGCCTAAAATTACCCTAGAAACAACGTTTTCTCAGTAAAAAACCGAATTTTTTAAATTTTTGCTTCAATACCCCAACCCTTCCCTGAATCAGGGTCAGGCATACATTTTCGGAGTTCAGGAATGCACACAATCGATTCCCCGCCTAAAATTACCCTAGAAACAACATTTTCTCGGTAAAAAATCGAATTTGTTTGATTTTCGCTTCAATACCCCCAACACCTTTCCTGAATCAGGGTCAAGAAAGAGTTTACACGCTTCGGGAATGCACGCAATCGATTCCCCGTCTAAACTTACCTTAGAAACGACGTTTTCGCGGTAAAAAAACCGAATTTTTTTATTTTCGCTTCAATACTCCCCACCCCTTCCCTGAATCAGGGTCTAGCATGCATTTTCACGACTCGGGAATGCGCGCAATCGATCCTCCGTGCAAAATTACCTCTAAAGGTGATGTTTTTATAAAAAATTTTTTCGGATACCCTGCTATAAAATTCACTCGCCCTTAAAATCTTTACAAATTGTTTTCTCGTACTAAAAATTTCTTTTCTAATACTTTTACCATGGCGTTAACTATAAATTTTTTCCTATCAAATCCTCAACACCCTAACTGACAGATGTCACACTTGGGATTCGCAAAGTGAACACCAACCCCGGTATTATCCAAAACACCAGGCGCGAAAAACCAGCTCGAAAAAGTCATCATCCTCTTCTTCTCACTAACCCCAATCTATTCATATAACCTTGGTTCATAAAGGCAATTAATCCGAGTCAGAACACCGGAAAATCTCATAAAAAACCGTTCACAGCTCGTCAGGAGGCGCCATAGTGGGGAAGATCAAGAATTATGCAAAGGACTTGTCCATACTCCACTTAATCATTCCCAAAGGAAACACTTCAATTTGTTCGTTTTTTCTTCTTAGTCAAAGGTGCTTCTAGCCTAATCCCTTTTTTATTAGGTCTTGTCGAGAATTGCTCTTGAGATGGTTCAGCTCTCGAGTGGAGACTTTCCTTTTTTGAACATTAGAGAAATTTCTGCTTATTAAAGGAGTAGGATTCAGTCGGATTTTTGCAATAAAAATAGTTATATTGGGGCTTCACCGGATTTTCTATACAGGGTGGTCCAAAATAAATGAACCCCCTAGGACTTTCAGGTGACGAAGATAGCACAAACAGATAAACAGACACGCATAGCGAGTTTAATCTAGTAGAATATGGGAAACAACAGATTGTTAGAGTGAATCGTTTTACTTCAAAGTTATCAGGGGTAATTTTATTCGAGGAATCGAATGCGTGTATTTTCGAAGCATAAAAAATTTTCCTGACCCTGATTTGGACGATTTATGCTTCAATACACCCACTCATCTCTGAATCAGGATCAAGGGAGATATTTTTGATTTTTAAAAAATTCATCCATGGGGTAATTTCAGGGTCAGTGAAGCATTTTTGCAGCTTGGCAATGAAAAAATTTCTACCATGTACAGTCGAACCTCGATTTAGTAACACCAACAGGGGACAAAGCGACCACGCAGGGATGCCGGCGGAAATTTAGCCGGATTTTAGGGCAGAATACGAACTTTTTTCATTTTCGCATCAATACGCTACCCTGAATCAGAATTCCCGAAGCGTTTTTACGCTTCGGGAATGTGCGCAATCGATTTTCGCATAACAATTGCTTTCCTCATCCTGATTCAGGGTAGTGTATTGGCGCGAAAATGATTTTTAATTTTCGTTTCAATTTACATTTGCCTGATTGTCAGTTTGATCCACCATGCGAAGCAAAAAAGTTTTTCGACTATATTAGGGGGGATTTTTTCAGCTAACAACCAAGAAATTACGTTCATTTGTCGTGAAAACTAAATTTATACTCATTTTTCCAGTGTTCACTTGGCTAGCTAAGATAATGCCAGCTGATTGCCATTTTTTTTTTCATTTTTCACAATTCCCAAAGCCCGGATGCCAGCCGACATTGTTGTGTGTTGTTGTTCTCTTTTTTTACAAGATGAATTAATCCAAGACACTTTTGATCGGTGGCTTCTAACTTTGACATTCTTTTGAGCTCTTTTTTTAGTTGAAAAGGTTTTTATTTTGCTATCCAGAACAAACAGGCTTAAGAACAAACAGGCAACGAGACAGGTGTAATTGTTCACTCTTGCAGTTTAACGTTCACCTCTACAAACGCTCTATTATATTATTTTATACAATCATGATCATTGAAGTTTTGTCATATTTTTATGTAACATTATTTGCTGATTAAACGGATTTTTTTAAAAATTTTTTATAAAAATTAAAAAATTAGTATTTTACCCCCTCCCACAATAAATATGCGAATTTCAAAAATTTCTTTGAAATTCAAATGGACTAACCCCCCCACCCCCTCCCCTCTCCCAATTTACCTATTCTTTCGCAGTTCAAACGCTGATTTCTTTGCACTCGGAGTTTTCGACTATGGGGATCACGGTGGCGATATTTTTCTTAACGAAATTTTTTGAGATCTCGGACATGTGAAATTCGGATTCCCCGCATAAAATTACCCCTTGAGGAGACAATTTCAGATGATGAAAAAAATTTTTCGAAAAATTTCATGTAATCGATACTACAGGGTGTATAAAAAAACCGAAATTTGGGCGATTTTTTCATGTTTTTTCGATCAGAAAATTTTTTCAAAAATCCTAAAAATGATCCATATAGGGGTAAATTTTATGCGGGAAATTGATTGCGCACATTCCCGAAGCTTGAAAATGCTTCCCTGTCCCTGATTCAGGAAAATAAGTGTGTATATAAAAGCGAAAAATACAAATTTACACACTTACTTTCCTGAATCAGGATCAGGGAAGAAGCATTTTCAAGCTTCGGGAATGAGCGCAATCGATTTCCCGCATAAAATTCCCTATATGGGTGTTATAAGGAAATAAAAAGTTCGAGTCACAGACTTTTTTCCACTTGAAACGCATTTGCCCCCCTTTTTAGAATTTTTGTAAATATGAAAAATTGCCCAAATTCCGATTTTTTATACACCCTGTAGTTCCGAAATTTCTTCCAATTTTCAAAAACCATCTCTCATTTCTTTCAAGACAAAAAAAGTCCCCATTACAAAAGGGCAAATCCATTTGACTCGTACCAATACAAAGGAAGTGTGGCGCCTACTGGTGTGAATAACACATAGGCATTGTATGCTTTCCATGGTCGGCATTTTTGTAGTCGATCGTAAAAAAATTTTCCGTGAGCCGATAATTGGCGATTTGGCGCGCCTGCCTCCGATCATTTTAGAGAGGATTGTTTGACAACTTTTTATTCGAACTGTGTGTACTCTTTGTTTTATTGTACGAATGAGGAACTTTTGAGACATGGAATAAATTTTCTAGCAGCTCTAGGAACTTCCACAACGGTCGTTTTCTCGTGAAAATCGTTGTGGAAGTTCCTAGAGCCTTCCTAGCATATTCTAAAACATTAAACTCGCTATGTGTCGTCTGTTTATCTGTTTGTGCTATCTTCGTCATCTTAAGCCCAATTCTGCCACGGCCTATACCAATCGATAGAGAGAAGAAAAATGGCACCAAAATCATGGGGGTACCTTTCAGGAACAATTTTTTAGCCCCATATCGTGCTTTAACGTAAGATTATAATGCAAAGAAGTTATTAAGAAGTTACTCTCATGGCCGAGTGGCTAAGGCACTCTGTTTATATAAATTGCCTGCAGGTTCGATTCCCAGTAGAAACCGAATTTTTTTGCTCCTGCCAAAAAATAGAAATACATATTTATTTCTTCGGTTTCTACTAGGAATCGAACCTGCAGGCAATTTATTTAAACAGAGTGTCTTAGCCACTCGACCATGAGGCTAACTTCTTAAATTGCATTATAACCTTACGTTAAAGCATAATATGGGGCTAAAAAATTTTCCTTGAAGGTTATCCCCATTATTTTGGTGCCATTTTTCTTCTCTCACCGACCCCATCGATTGGTATAGGCCATGGTGGAGTTGGACTTCCCTCCGGGCGCGAAGCGCTCGGTTCCCCAGTTTTGAATATGCACCAAAAATCCCAATAATCTTCTTTATGATTACGTCCTATTTTCCCATGAGCTATAGGAAATTTTTCTTGACGCTGTCACATCTCAATTAATAATGTGCCACTTGAGCCGAATAGACTGTTTTTCAATGCTGCTGTTCTCGGATGCGCAAAAAGGTCAGTAAACTGGCCAGCAATGATCAATGAGGTCAAATGCCAAGCAGTGTGCTCTAAGATGGCCTTTGAGGCAGGACCGAGAGACCCTAAAAAGATAATCCGGGGTGGTCGGTTCAGTTCTCTCTATCATCTAAGGATTTCCTGAGGTTGTGTAACTGTTATTTTTCGGATTGGGGATTACTGTCAGCTGGAGGGAGAGGTCGAAAACAAAAACGGATTCTGATCAAATTCATAATGCGTTCCACGAAAATTTTCCGAAAAAACATCAAAAAAAGTTTTGGGAGCTACTATACAATAGGGAGGCCATCCAAAATTTTCAAAATTTTTTTTCAGGAAATGACCTCTCTATGGGAGAATCCGAATTTGACATTTTCGAAGCGAAAAAATGCTTTCCTGATTCAGGGAAGGCCTGTGTATTGAAGCGAAAAGTTGTAAAAATCGCATTTTTGCGACGGGGGGTCAGTCCTCTCCACAAAAAGTTGATAATGTTAGTACTACGTTATCATGCTGGGGGAGGGGGTTAGCCCTCTCCACAAAAAGTTGATAACGCTAGTGCATTTTTGATAACGTCAGGGAGTTCAGGGGGGTCTAAAAATCCGAAAAAATTGATAACGTAATATCTGCACACAGCCCCTGATCTAGATAATTTTTGCTGACTAAGTTTGATATTTCTTTTATGATTTCGAATTCTTATGCTTTATATGAGACGTTGAGTGGCATGCCCAAAGGGAAATCGCTTAGAAACCCGCCCACATTTTTGGGATTGATTGAGTAGGAAAACGTCGGCGTTTTATCCAGAATACTAATGAGGTTGATGTTTTCCTTATAGAGGCTCTTTCTCTTTTCTCGTTGACTTTTGGGGTTTCAGATATTTTTTTCTTCTTCCTCTTTTTCTTGATTTGTTGGCCGATAAAATTCCCATCAAATTGAAAAATATATGCTGAATATTTGACGTAAATATGGCACTTTGCTCCAAATTCCCGGATTTTTTACATGAACTTTGGACCGGAAATTTTTTCTAAAAACAACTCCTATAGAGGTAATTTTATGATGGAAATCGATTGCGCGAACTCCCGAAATGTGAAAACGCTTCCCTGATTCAGGAAAGGCGATGGGTTTATTGAAGCGAAAATGTAAATCATTCGAATTTTAGTCGAAAACGGTCTAGGGGTTTTTCTAGGCGAGAAATCGATAGGTTTCGAAGCATGAAAATGCTCCTTGATCCTGATTCAGGGAATAGAGGTCGTGTATTGAAGCGAAAATCGAAAAATTTAGATTTTTAAACAAAAAAGATCCTTCTGAAGTTTATGCGAAGAATCGGATTCTTCCCTGAATCAAGGTCAAGAAAACGTATTCATGATCCAGAATTATTCGCAATCGATTCCTCGCATAAAATTACCTCGATCTTTTTTGTTTAAAAATCAAAATTTTCGATTTTCGCTTCAATACACGACCTTCATTCCCTGAACCAGGATCAAGGAAGCATTTTTACGCTTTGAAACCTATTTCAATCGATTTTAAAATTTACCCTAGAAATGTCATGTTTTTAATTTTAAAATATTCTACCCGGCCATGGTTTGAACTCTCCCTTTCAAGAGCTTTTTTCAACAAAAAATTTATTTTTTCAACCAGCTAAAAACATACTACGTTTCAGACCAAACCGAGACGTTTCATTTCACAAATAATTGGATTAATTTTCAAACAAGAATTGTTCGTTGAAAAATTTTCTAATCAAATTATTTTTGTTTTAGTCTACCCAAAATTTTGTTCCAAAAATTTTTTTGTGTGCTTTAAAATTGAGTATATTGAATGAAAAATCTTTCTTGTAAAATCTATCTTCATCATAAAACGTCTCATGAATAAATTTAATTATCAAAACTGAGGTCTTGATATATTCCCTAAAAATCTTTTACAACCGTGCGCAAATTTTTTTAGAAGTCTAATTGAATCCTATTTGTGTGCATAATTCATGACTTTTTTCGGTTTTTTACTATTCCTTTTCTTCTCCCGAAACCATGAGAATTTTTGGATGAAAATTCCATGAATAAGTTTCATCAAAATCTTATGAATGCCGCGATTTATTTCTCAAATTAATTTTTCATCTACAGGGTGATCCAGATGAATATACGACGAAATAAAATTGATAGGAAAACGATTTTATATGCGTTTTTTTTATAAGTTACTAATCACGTGACCGACTTTATCTTTAAAATATTTTCATAATTTTTGAATAAGTTTGTGTATTGAAGCAAAAGCTTGAAAAAATCGCCAAATTGCCTTTTTTGGAAGGGGGTCTGTTTATTATCAAATTTGTGCTTAATTAAAAAATTTTAATTTCCAGCGTTTCATAGATTTAATGAAATACAAAACAAAGATGCTGATTTGTTAGCCTTGGGAATTTTGGGCACTATAACTTTCGCCACGTTTCATGTTCGCCACGACAACTTTCGCCCATAACTTTCGCCACGTAACTTTCGCGGCGGTGTGACACTTGCGGACGGACTTTTGCGTATTTATGCATCTTAATTGAAAATAAAAAAGTTAGCTATTTACAGTAATTATATAATACCCTCCCCCCCCCCATCCGCTAAGTCCGTCCGCAAAATCCCGTCCGCAATAGTTTGTCCGCAAGTGTCATACCGCCACGTTCGTGTCAATAAACATATTTATTGCCAATCAGGCAACTCAATTAGTCTGAAATTAAATGTTTATTGACACGAAAGTGACGAAAGTTGTCGTGGCGAAAGTTAGCGTGACGAGATTCGTGGCGAAAGTTATAGTGCCGAATTTTGCTTAGGCTGCGTTCAAGCATGTCAAAAAATGTAACTTTGCATGATTTTCAATAAAATCGTATTTATTGAAACGATTGGTTATGAAGCATAAAATTTTATTGGTCGAGAAGCAAAAAAACCAATAAAATTTTATGCTTTATGATCAATCGTTTCAATAAACACAATTTTATTGAAAATTAGGCAAAGTTAGACAACTTTTTTGACATGTTTGACACGCAGCCTTAACAAATTATCTATTTTATATAAATTATATAAATTCTGTCGAAGCATCTGTTCATTGTATGCAAATGAGAAAGGTCGAACATGAAGATTCGCATTTCGAAAATTTATTGTTAATTTGATTTTAAATTTTGCATATTTTCCGTGACTCGGCGTGGGAATTTTTGTTGGCAATTGTGGATGTCCAGTTGTGTTTGGCTTGGGATTAAGTCAATTGTTCGCATTTGGTATTCGGTTACAAAAACGGAACCGGAAATTTTTCTCGGCACACTAAGGTTCTAGTAGATAAATGTATACAGAAAATGACAGATGTACTGAAAAGGCTATAAAAAGCGGAAATTTGAAGGGTTATTGACAAGTGCAAAAATTGGGCACTATTACTTTTTCCCCTTTTTATTTTTTCCCTCTTAGGGGTCATCCATAAATTACGTTTCCAAAAATCGCGATTTTTTTACCCCAAAAAACGATATTTCAGACATTTTGGAGTGAAATTGAAAGATTTTTTTTCGAAAAAATTCCTTCCTATGCCACTGTTATTGACTCATCAAATAGGTATTGTTGGAGAGAAACAACAAATTTTAACAGCTAGCCAATAGGGAATATCCAGGAAGTGTCAGCCGAGGTGCTAAAAGGCTTATTTTCTTTTCCCAAAATGACAGGGTCATTTTCAAATTGAAACAGCGAATGTGTTTGCGAACAATTCAAATCCTGTTATGGCTCCCATATTGATTCCAGGCAAAAGAACCACTTTTGAACACAATGCGAAGCTTATTTCAGTGGTCGGCGAAAATTCCTTGAGGACGTAATTTTCACTTAATTCCTTTCATAACATTTCCCGCGAGGATTCCGGCATCCTAGGCCAAAATGCCAAGGATGTGAAGAAGATGAAGGCCTTCTCCTCTTTCTCTTCTTATTTCTTCGATGAGTCTTCGTTATTTGAGGATTGAATTTGATGCAGAAACTTTTCTACTTTTCGTGATTCTGATTCAGGGAAAATGGAGGGTGTATTGAAATGAAAATATACTAAAGTTCAAAATCGATCGTCCAGGGGGGTTTTCTAGGCGGGACATCGATTTAGCGCATTGCCGAACCGTGAACATGCTTTCCTGATTCAGGGAAAATGGAGAGTGTATTGAAACGAAAAGTCGCAAAAATGCGATTTTTCGCTGAAAAAAGCGAAAAATCGCGATGAAGAGTATATTGAAACGAAAATAAAGTTCAGATTTTCACCGGAAAACCGACAGTCTAGGGGTTTTTCTAGACGGTGAATCGATTGAGCGTATTGCCGAACCGTGAAACTGCTTTCCCTGACCCTGATTCCGCACACTTCTGAACTTTAGTTTATTTTCGCTTCAATACACACACCCCTTCCCTAAATCAGGAAAGCATTTTCACGGTTTGACAATGCGATCCCTCTATGATAAAGCATGCGAGGAATCCGAATTTTACATTTTTGAAGCAAAAAACACTTCCCTGATTCAGGGAAAGCCTGTGTACTGAAGCGAAAAATCGCATTTTTGCGACTTTTCGCTTCAATACTACATTTTCCCTGAATCAGGGTTGAACCACTCTAAAATCAAACTTTATTATTGTTTTGCAAAATTGCTCTATTTTCTTCATCTTCTAAACTAACTTTAGCCTAAGAAATTTTCTTCACATTCGATTTCCTGACCAAATTTTCTCAATTTTCACTTTAATCCACAAGCATTTTTCTTCGTCTCTTTTTTCCCCAAAACATCTAGATGAATCTCTCTTCGGTCGTGGATGAGACTTGGAATTAGAAGACTTAAGGGTTTAAGCGGCACATTACGCATAGCTAGCGAGAGCACACAAAAACTCATGGATTTTTTTTATGCTGGGATGTGTCGCCAAGCCGAGCCGGATTGCTTTCTTTCTTGCGGAATTTTGGGGGGTGGGAGTTAGGCTGGACAAACGAATTGTCAAGCTAATTTTTGTTGACAATGCGTGTGTATGTGTGGCTAACGAGCAAAAAATACTCCCTCGACGTTTTGTTTAAAAGTCTATGAGGAAATTAGTAGTTTGAGTACGAGTGTTTTCGAGGTTTTTGTTTTCATTTTTCGTACGGAGCGCTGCACAAGTTGTTGGAAATTTGTTTCAAAGGCATGTGAATCTGAACCCCTTGAAGAAATAAGTTCATCGTGGATTTTGTGGAGAGGGGTTATGTTGAACATCTAAAATTTCCCAAAACTTTACTCATTTTTTATTTTTCAAAAATAAAGAAAAAGGTAAAAATAACAATTTTCGCTTCAAAACCATTTTTTTCATGAATCAGGGTCAGGGAAGCTTTTTCATGACCAGTTCCAATAAAACATGGCAGGAAAATATCTCAAAAATAAAAATTTTCGCTTTAAAACCATTTTTCCCTGAATCAGGGTCAAGGAAGCTTTTTCATGGCCAGTTTCCATCATGGCGCGAGCAGGAAAATATCTCAAAAACGCTTTTTAATAATAACCCATTTCAGAATTTGCGACTTTCGAATGAAAAATTTGCATAATTTCTCGTACAATTCCAGTATATTAGTGGAGGGAGGAAAACTTTGCCCATGCGACAATCCTCATCCATTCGTTTGCCGCGGCAATTTAAAAGAGCAAGAAGTGTTGAAATTTGATTTCTTGTGGCGATATTGCCGGCACAATCTGGTTATAATTGATGCCAAAGCTTTGGAGGCGACACTGAATTGAGTCTCTTCTTCTTCTTCGTTTTCTTCATCTTTTTCTATTGCTTTATAAAGAATAAATTTTAGATGCTTTTATGTATTGAAGCGAATTGTCAGATGTTGACTGTTCACAAGGGCGTAATTATAGGGGGGAGGGCAAGGGGTTGTTCCTTCTAGGCAGGAAAGAGTTGAAAAAAATCCCCTTGTTGTTTTTGTTCTTCTACTACTACTACTTCTTGTTTTTCTTCTTCTACTACTACTTCTTCTACTACTTCCTCTACTGCTTCTTCTTCGACTACTTCTTGTTCTTCTACTACTACTTCTTCTACTACTTCTTGTTCTTCTTCTACACCTTCTTCTACTGCTTCTTCTTCTACTACTATTACTACTTCTTCCTCTACTACTATCTCTTCTACAATTACTAATTCTTCTTGTTCTTCTACTTCTACTACTACTATTTTTTCTTCTTCTTCTTCTAAGACGTCGTATTTTTTGAATTTTATGATATCATGCTTTTCGCTTTAGTACATTTCCCTGATTCAATTGGAAGTGCAGGTTTTCGAGTATATTTGCAGATTTTTAGTCTATCCTAGTTTGATCTCACCTTATAAAAAACAAATTTTTTCTCTGCACAAGACGCCTGTTAGAACTGTTTTAAAATATCATCAAATAATTGAATTATCTCGAGTGTAAAGTTATTATCTTGGCGTGTAAGTGGTTGAAAAAATAGTGCTATGAGTTAATAATAAACAGGATTTATAAATTTATGAGAATTGGAAGGCAAATATTGGCTTGACTCGTCGGACAGGTGGTGTGTGTGTTTCCCATGGAGCTTGCCATTATTCGGCGTTTGAATTTTTTATAAACACATCAGAACTTTTAGAAGTTTTTTTTTCATTTAAAACATTAATGGAAAGTTGTGCCAAAAATAGGCTTCTACTACAGCGTCTTTGCACTTAAGAGCGTAGGGAAAAAATTTTGGTACTACTAAGGATTAGTAAGCCCACTTAACACGGGAATACTCCTTCAAATTTCCGGTATATTCTGTTATTTTAAGCTATTCTGAGCAACATGCAAAAAAAGTTTTTGAAATAAAGTTGTCTAATCATGGAAGATACCACAGGCAAAATCAAATCGACTCAGGCGGGATTCGAACCCGAGACCTTTAGGCTCGAATCTTGAAGCACTACCACTGAGCCAAGTTCAGGATAAAAAAAAGGTTTTTGATTTTTGGCGAATTTTTCAATTTTTGATAAATTTTTCAATCTTTAACGAATTTTCGATTTTTATGAATTTTTCAATTTTTGAAAAAATTTTCGATTTTTACGAATTTTTCAATTTTTGACGAAAATTTCCAAATTTGACGACTACTTTTCTCTCCACATATTGGAATGTATTCGAGTCATCATCGTGTTTTTTCCTAGAGCATCTTTTTATTTTGTTTATTTTCTTTTTCGACAACACAAATTTCTTCATCCCGTCGACGCGCTGCTTTATTTTGTCGATGTAAAAATTCCAAATGTTATGTTGAATGAAAAAAGTATATGTGTGCTTCTTGGCTTCTGCTCTCCCCTTTCAACTTATTTATAGATGTTGTTTAGTAAACTTTCGCTTGAAGGTGTTTTGCTGGCTCCCGACTTTGTGTTCCTTTTTCGTCTCTTCTAATCGCGTGCCTATATTCTTTTTTAATGCTTATGCCATATTCGCACATTCACACATTTCTCGAGCAGCAGCAGTTGCTTGAAAATAAGTAGTACTAGCAGAGAGGAGGAAAAATGCCACGCCGCCAGCCATCCTTTAAAACGAGGCCAAGAATGCACGAGGGACTAAAATGAAAACATAAATTTTTTTAGTCAAACTTTTTTCGTCTATGATTTAGCGCGATTTTTTGCGAAAAAACGCTTTCCTGATCCAGGGAAGGCGTATTATGTATTGAAGCTAAAAGTCGTAAAAATGCAATTTTTGCTTAAAAACGATGGATCGTCGTGAGAATCAGCGAAAAAACGCTTCCCTGATTTAGGGAAGGCGTATTGTGGCTTGAAGCGAAAAGTCGCAAAAATGCGATTTTTGCCTAAAAACGACGGATCGTCGTGAGAATCAGCGAAAAAATGCTTCCCTGATTCAGGAAAAGCCTATGTATTGAAGCGAAAAGTCGCAAAAATGCGATTTTTGACTAAAAATGACCCCTTTTGGGGTAAACATGTGCGGGGAATCCAAATTTGACATTTATAAAATTCCTTAGATTCAAGAAAAGCTGTATATTGACGCGAAAATTCGAGAAAATAACATATTTTAGTCTAAAAACAACACTTTTTGCAAATATACACTTGTTGCAATATTATAGTGAACCAATGATTTAACTCAATTAACAAATGATTTTCTCGAATTTTCGCGTCAATATATAGCTTGTCTTGAATCCGAGGAATTTTATAAATGTCAAATTCGGATGCCCCGCATATGTTTACCCCAAAAGGGGTCGTTTTAACGCAAAAATCGCATTTTTGCGATTTTCGCTTCAATACACAATGAGCCTTCCCTGAATCAGGGAAGCGTTTTTTCGCTTCGAAAATATCAAAAAACGCATGTTTTTGGTCAGAAATATAGCCATTTTTGGTGAAAAAATATTAATTTTTTATTGAAATTTTTTTTAGTACAAAAAATGACAATTTTCACTTTTGACCAGTTTCGTTTCAAAACCAATTTTTCCCTGAATCAGGTTCAGAGAAGCGTTTTCACGCTCCGGGAATGCGCGCAATCGATTCCCCGCATAAAATTACCCCTAGAGGGTTCATTTTTAGAACAAATAAGTTTCCAGCTTCCCTGATTCAGGGAAAAATGGTTTTGAAACGAAAATGGTTATTTTATTTTTCGCATTTTTTTAATCTAGAAATCACTCTTCCATGGGTAATTTTATGTTTTTTCCCTATTTTTACTCATCCATGCCATGAGAGCCCCATGAAAAAAGTTTTCTTCTTAGTTTTTCTCGACGAAGCAATGCATAACCATATACATATGCAGCCTAGTCGTCTTTCTCTCTTCGGCACGTGAGCTCTTGGCTGCTTTAAAACGCACTTAGCGGCAAACTAATCACTACTACTGAAAAATACGGATGGCGCTGCCGAAGAAGCGAACGAAAAGGAAGCGAAGACTAGATGTTTCTTCGCGTTTTGTGCTTGTATGTGTTTTCCGCTTGCTTATAAGTGCCACTTTTTCGCGCCATCATCGCTTTTGGGAGGCACCACCCGAAAATGGAATCCGGCGGAGACAAGTTTTGAAGTTCAACGCTTAGACGTAAGGATGCGCTTTAATCGATTTTGAAAACATATTCTTCGTCTACAAATTTATTAGTTATTATGTACGTGAAATTCTATGAAATGGTCTGTGTATTGAAACGAAAACGTGAAATTGAAATGATTTGTGTATTGAAACGAAAACCTAAATTTCGGTCAATTTATGCAAATTTCGATCTTTTTTTTATCAAACTTTGAACTAAGTTTCCTCAAAAATGAACGAATTTGTTTTTCACGAAAATTGGGGTACTACCGTTTTTCGATACGCTCGATCGATTGACGGTGGAATTGTTTCAAAAATTCCTTCAGGAATTCAAATTCAAGTTTTCGTTTCAATACACAAACCACTTCAAATTCAGGTTTTCGTTTCAATACACAGATCATTTTCACTTTTTTTAATCGTTTTTTGTGTTTATTTTTAGCTTGACTTTTCCCCTTTCAATTTAAAAAAAATTCCAAACAGAAAATATTATTCCTCTGTTCTTTCTAATGTTGCTATTGGCGTACGTTTTCTGTTTCACTTGTTACGGATGTCCCTAGATCGGGTTTCACGCGGCAAAAATTCTCCAGACTGCCCAATTCGAAAACGACCATTTTCATTAGTTGAAGAAATTTTTCCCGTGAATATTTTGAAGACAACTGTTTGTTTTGGATGTGTCTATGCGCATAGATGAGTAGTAGTTGCCGTCGTGGGATGTGGAGTTTTTAATTTAACGCAACGCTTTCCCCATAGAATTTTTGCATTCTACGATTTCAGCTGGGAAAACAACAATTTTTCGATGTGAACGCCTCTTTCTACAAAGACGAGATTTATTGTGATCGTTCCGTGTTGGTATAAGATTCGATTATTTTATAGGGCTATGGTTTTTTGAAAGCTTCAACACAGGAATACTCCTCCTTTCCGGTATATTCTGTTATTCGAAACTATTCTGAGTAACATTCAAAAAAATTTTTTGAAAAAAAAGTTTAAAAAAAATTCATGTTAAATTATAAGAAAATTAAAAATCTGATTTTTATCATGAACTTGGCTCAGTGGTAGTGCTTCAAGATTCGAGTCTAAGCGTCTCGGGTTCGAATCCCACCTGAGTCGATTTGAATTTTGAGAATTTGACAGATTTTGACGTCAAAATCTTTTCATAACCCTAGCTCCAATTCCCCAATGGAGAGTCGACAGGAAAATTTTTTTGCAGTTTTTAGTACTCCCACCATGAGTAAAAAATTGGCATACGTTTGGACAAAATCGGAGATGCTATCGTTGGGATGTTGTTTCCTTGTAATATAGTTCGTGAAATTTTTTCGAGAAATTTTTTTTGTTGAAAAACTTTGTAGAAATTATTTAATACTTTTAGAAGTTTAGATACGTTAGAGATTAACACGATTCCGTGTACAAAGGCGTCAGTGCCTACAGCTTATTGTCTTTCTATTTTATTACCTCGGCTATGAGGCTATTTATACTGCTCAATATATTCATATTGAATATTTCTAGTGTACATGTGGGTTTTTTGATTTTTTTTAAGGGGGAGTTCAAACCATGGCCAGGTAGAAATAAAAAAAAAGACATTTCTAGGGTAAAAAATTTTATGTGAAAAATCGATTGGAATAGGTTTCGAAGTGTGAAAATGCTTCCTTGATCCCGATTCAGGGGATGAAAGTCGTGTATTGAAGCGAAAATCGAAAAATTTGGATTTTTAAACAAACAAGATCCCTCCGAGGTTATTTTATGCGAGGAATCGATTGCGAATAATTCTGAATCATGAATACGTTTTCTTGACCTTGATTCAGGGGAGAATTTGACATTATTCGCAATCGATTCTTCGCATCAAATTACCTCGGAGGGGTCTTTTTTGTTTAAAAATCCAAATTTTTCGATTTTCGCTTCAATGCACGACCTTCATTCCCTGAATCAGAGTCAAGGAAGCATTTTCACGCTTCAAAACCTATCCCAAGCAATTTTTCGCATAAAATTTACCCTAGAAATGTCATTTGTTTAAAAATTTTTAAAAAAATTTCACAAAAAAGTGCCCCCTCCCTAAAAAGACAAAAATTCACATATCTCCCAAACCACATAGAGTTGGATCCGACACCAAAATACTTTTTATTCTCTAGTACTCTCCAAACATATATAAACCGGGGTCTGTCTTTCCAACTTTGTCGCCTTCCTATTGGGGATCGATCTTCGACTCTTCAAGAAAGTGTCTCTTAAATATTAAACTTTTTAGAGTGGTTGTAATTATATAACTTTGGTGAAATGTTTTATCAATATATTAGACGAGTGGACATGGACACTCTATGAGCTTAAAGATAATGTTGTGACCATAAACGAAGAGCAGTGTGAACATTTGAAACAGCTCGATAAATGCATTCAGGTAGGAAGAAAAGGTTGGACAAAAATATATAAACAAATGCCATTGTAAATAACTAAAGTTGATCTAGAAGCGGAAAATACCGGCATAGACTCGAATGAAACGAAACAAAAGGTTTGAAACGATATGAATGAAACGAAATCAAATTCAGGGTTTTCGTGTCAATATTCAGGCAAATTCAAATTCGTTTCCGGACGATACAAATGAAACGATCGAATGAAATGATACAAATGAAACGACATAATGGAAAAACCAATAAAAAATTTTTCCCATGGGAAAAATTTATTTAAAAAATTTTTTACAATAAAAATTTTCCCATGGGAAAAAATTTTTATTGGTTTTTTTCATTATGTCGTTTCGTTCGTACCATTTTATTTGATCGTTTCATTCAAGGCTTAGGCCTAATTGGGACTCGTTTGGCGTGTTCGGCGCAGTCGTACTTTTACAAATTGCCTCATTCATATCGTCCGGAAACGAGTTTGAATTTGCCTGAATATTGACACGAAAACCCTGAATTTGGTTTCGTTTCATTCGTATCGTCTTCGTTTCATTCTATGCCAAAAATACCCTATATAGCTTTTTTAAATGTTAACCCTTCATGTGATTACGACAAGCAAAACATGTTAATTAAGCAAATCCACTTCGTCCACCTTTTATAACCGAATACATATCGTATAATTACATTATCCGGAATTGCATAAATAGTCAATTTTGGTCGGCGGTGGAATCGGAATAATCGACTCAAGCTTTCGGCGTTCCTTCTCGTGTTGTCGAGAAATGCCAGCCTGTTCGATTCGATTCATTCATTCGGTGGTTTTCTCTAGTTGTTAATTAGACGACCATTTAGCCCCGAGGTTGCAACGATACACGATGCAATTGCAAGTGGACGAGAAAACGAACAATTACATTAGGCGGCTATTCATCCCCGCGTCCACTTCATCGTTTGAGTCATTCGTCGTTAAAACTATAAGCTGAAATGGGAGCTATAGACGAGGAAAATGGGATTATATAGACATTACCGAATTTTTGGGGCAATTGCATGAGTTATTAAAGCTATCCATGAAATTTTCAATATGAAAAAATTGCCAAATTGCAGTCGTGGGGCGTAAAGTTCATCGAATTTTATGTGGGGAATCCGAATTTCGCACTCCTAAAGCATGAAAACGCTTCTTGGAATCAAGAGAAAACTGTTTTTGAAACAATATGAACAAGAAAATCATGTTTTATATCTGATATTTACGTATTCTGCACAAATTTTCTTGCAAAAATGCGATCACGCAGGGATGCCGAGTGCTGGAAAAAGACTATAAAAGGAGGTCTTGGACCACTTGGCCATCACCCATGGACTTTTTTCCATTGGCAGCGGAAACGAACTTTATACTAGTTCCCTTTTTTTATTCTTCGCATGATTTAATTTCTATCTTTTTAGGATGATGGACCAGAACCTCATGAATGTAATCATAATGAAATCATAGCCGCTTCTAATACCGTCAGCGATCTCTTAACTCATCGCAGAAACTCTGGCAGCTTTCTGAAGAGTTACTATCTTCTCACTTATGCGTGTTCGCCCGAAGGCCAGGAAGCACTCAACGACCATCGAGGCTGTCTTTCTAGAGAAAGGATAGGAGAAATGACTCTTTCTGCTGGTAATCTTCAAAAAAAGAAGAAAAAAATTGATGTACTCAATTTTAGGCACGTATTTGAGTGAGAAATTCCTCGAACATCCAGATGATCAAGTTTGTACTGAAGTGAATAACAAATTACAAGAATATATGGATGCTATGGCAGGATTGTGCCACGATGAAGCATCTCAAATTATGTGCAAGAGTTTGGTGAATATGTTCAAGGTATTTTGATTGCATATTTTTGTTGAAAAATGCAATTTGAAAATGCTGGGGGGGGGGGGGGGGGGTACTACTCTGGGATTAGGGGCCAAAATGACAGGGTTGTGGGACCGAAAAAAAGTTTAAGCCCAGGGATGCCAAGAAAATTTGTTTCAAAATCAGCAAATTTGACTGCAAAAATCAGATTTTAGAAGGAGCAAATTCGAAATTGAGAAAAAATTGAAAAAAAGGAGCAAACATTAGCAAAATGCTGCTAATTTTCCATTATATTTCTTATAAATTTGCATCTCAAAACATCAGATTTAACACTGAAAAATCAAATTTGACATCTTAAAATCAACACTTTTCTTAAAACATCAGTAGACTTAGCACCCATGAATAAGCCTCTTAGGGGTATTTTTTATGCGAGAAATCGATTGCGCATGTTGCCGAAGCGTGAAAACGAGTCCATTTTTACCCTGAAAATTCATCAAAAAAGTGCCAACTGACATTTTTTCATACAAAAAACGTAATTTTCTGAGAATTTTCAGCTTAGAAACGAGCATTTTGCAAAAAATGGACTCGTTTTCACGCTTTGGCAATATGCGCAATCGATTTCTTTTCGAATTTTTCAATTTTTTTCGAATATACCCCTAAGAGACTTATTTTTAGGAAATTTTTTTCGGTTCCAGAACCCTGTCATTTTGGCCCCCTAATCCAGAAGTATACCAAATGTTGTCAAACCATAATTTTTGTTTGTTTCTTTTTTATATAATCTTTCTTTTTAGGGACTTCATGCCGACAAATTGCATAACTGCCAGTTCAGCTGTCTTCGCGCATCTACACCCGCCTCAGATTTCTCAGATTCCGGTGAAGCGGGCTCCGAAGAAGCACCCGAACCAGGGCATCTAAACGCTGCTAGCTCTTTCGGCATTTTCAACTCCATAATATTCTTGTTAATTTCTGCCGTATTGTTGAGATAGGAAACGTGTCTAGAATTAGTTTTTTGTATGAGTTAGACTTGTTCATGACCAAAGACATGTATAGTCGAAATTTTTTTTGGCTACGATGAAACTTTTTATTGAATCAGGCAACGTGTACATTGAAAAAAATTCGAAAAAATTGAATTTTTTTTTGCTACCATGGTAGCCAAGAAAACTTTTTCTCAATTTTTTCGAATTTTCAATGTACACGTTACCTGATTCAATAAAAATTTTCATGGTAGCTAAAAAAATTTTCGACTATATTTAATCGTGCTTCTTTTTGTAATTTATGCAACCATCTTCCATTTCTCAGAAATCTCATCTAGTTTTTAGCCGTTTTAGGGTATACAATTTTGCCTAAGTTATCTTTAACAAACGAGGCAAAATTGGGTTCTAGAATTTTTTCGAACGAGCTTTTAAAAAAATTTTCTCTTCCTAGAATAACTTATTTTGGTGCAATTATTATGGAATTTCGAAAAGTTCAGTTCGAAAAATGCTAGAAACCAAAATTGAAAAAAATTTTTAATGAGCTTATCTCCAGGTTTTTTTTCATTTAGTTTCAGCCTAGGAAGACAATAGAAAACCGAAATAGAAAATAGTATGTTTCTGTAAATCTACCTCGAGTTGATCGGAATCCGTTTCATCAGTCTATTAGCACTTAGACATCGGGCCCACATGTTTCAAAAAGGTGGAAAGGTACATGGTGTTCAAAAAAAACCACCATTTGGTCATTTTGGCGAAATTTTTCAAAAATTTTTTTCCAAAATTTTTGTGCAAAAATTCGATTTTGCACGACCTCTTCCCCCTGAGATTGAAAAAATGTTAAAATTTTCCTAATGCCCCCCCCCATTATGATTTTTGCCAAAATTTCCCATTTTTTCAACAAAAATGTTCAAATTTTGCTTTTTTTTCCACCAAAAAATTCTTTTTTGCGCATTTTCATAAGAAAAATGATCATTTTTCAAATACACAGGAGGAGACCCTTATGATTTTACTGAAATTTTTAGGGAGAAAAGTTGAAACAACGAAACGTACTCTTTTGGGTCGGCGCCCTCCCCGAAATTCCGAAGCTCGTACTGCCCTGCTTAGCTATAAGCTTTCTAGTTAGGTTAAGGCTAGCAGCTAGTTTCCATTTTCTGTTGCTTCTTAAAATTCACTGCCGTAATGGCTCAATTTCCTTCAATGTTTTTCCTATTTATGTCGCTTATATATGACTTATATGTGGTATCGTAATTTTGAAGTAGTTAACTGAAATACCCAACTTTTTTCACGTCAGAAATGCGTATTTACAGATGAATTACGATGCCGAAAATTGTGATTTTTTATGTCTATCATTTCTATCTTATAGTCTGCAAAATAGCTTTTTTATTTCTAATCATTTGTCATTTTAGATCAAGCTGCTTTTTTTCCTGAAAGAACAGCATATATAAAAAGTTCATGTATAAATTCTATAAAACCATTACTCTTTTAGAGAAAATTTTTCATCGTTTTTATATAACATAAAGATAGAAAGTTGAGATGTATACCATTAAGGACCGCCACTAATACGTTCTGAACAATGGTGTACCCAGGGGGAAGGGCGCCCCTCCCCCTGAAATTCAAAAAATTTTTTAATGGTCTCCCCTTATGTTTTTGCCCAAAATTTTTTTTCAAAAATCCTAATGATCACCCCTTTTAATGTTTCACCGAAAATATCCCAAATTTTCAATTTTTTCATAAATTGTAATTTTCAGAGCATTTTCATCTTAAAAACGGCTATTTTCGAAAGAATTTCGTGCCTGCGGCGCTGTTTCTTGGCTAAAAAAGGTAATGTGTCCCTCCCCTTCCGAAATTTCTGGTTACGTCACCGAAAGTATGACATAAGCATAAAATTAAGAACAAGCGGGTAAAAAGTTCAAAATTTATCATAACAAAAATATAACAATAAATGTTAGGTTGTTATTCAATAAATATTGGGAAGATATTTTTCAAATATCTGCTGCTTCTAAGAAGACATTTTCAACGATTTTTTGAATATGATAAGCGAATATGCTGAACACGATGATTGTAACATCTTTTTGATTTGAGCATATTTTCATAAGAATAACAATGTTTCAAAAATTTAAAATTGATATTACAAAATTTCAATACTTATTGAACAACCTAACGCACAAAACCATTCAACAAAACAACGTGAAGAAATTGATCTATTTTATTCTTCAATCGAAGGCTTTTTGAGATGATTTTCGTTAATCGAGGTGAAACTCCATAGATGATTTCTGACTTCAGTTATTTCTCCGTTTGCACATGATATTGAACTGGGAGCTTCTGTTTTTTCTGGATGTGACATCTGCTTGGATGTCTCTTGACAGGCTGTATTGTGATTTGCATCTGTAATGAAGCAATAGTGTTCATAAATTTTAGAGAATGTAGTTGGTCTTCCAGCTATACTATCGTCTAAGTCTTTCAAGGTGGTTATATGATAGCCATTCGAAGTTTTTTGGACGACTCTATCGAAGCTAGGAACTGGCTAAAATGGGGTGATTAATACAAATAAAATTGAATAAAAATTTAGAGCTAGTTCACTTGTTGGGATGCACTTATCATGATCAAAAAGTCGAACTTTTTTCTTTTAAAAACGGCCGAAAACATCCTATTAGGGATATTTTTAAACGAAAAACACACTGATGTTATTTTTGCGTGAAAATTAAGACGAAAGATGCGATTTTCATGCAAAAATAACATCACCAATGTGTTTCTCGCTTAAAAATACCTCTAATAGGATGTTTTCAACTGATTTTAAAAGAGAAAAAATTTCGACTTTTTGACCATAAGTGCCTCCCAACAAGTGAACTAGCTCCAAAAATTCAGCTCACCAGTAAAACAAAATCCCCCTTCTCAAAAACCCCATTACGCCGCACCATCGATGAATTCAGCCATTTCATGAAAAGTTGTTCAGCTGAAGAATTCCTTATATAGTCACAAACGTCCGAATACATATCATTCGATAAAACATGAGTATCTTCTCCAAGCCATAAAGCACCAAGTATCGTGAATAAATCGTCATAGCTTCTATTTTAGAAAATTTAAATGAAATGAAAAGAAGAAAAATTACTGTCTATGTGCATGGAAGACTCCAACATTGGCACGCTTCAAGCGCTCGACTTGCCCCCTATAAATCGGGTTATTTCTAGAAATTGAGCTGGCTCTTGAGACGATCAAAATTCCAGGATACGATTTTTGCAATTCTAGCACGGCATTGAACATTATAGGTATGTCGGTCGCTAAATTGCCTCTTGACATATTCAGAGAGTCGATAACTAGTTTGGGGCTAAAAAGCAAATTCTAACATAAGTATTTGTCCAGGGTCATAAGTAGGGACCATTACAGTCATAAGACCCTGTACGCAAAAAAGCATCCTCTGGTCATTTTTCAAGTTTGTTGTGGAAAAATTAGATTATGATCCGGAGAATCAGAATTGGGGTGGTTTTCATATGAAACTATCGAGTTCCAAAAATGCGTGATGATCTCTAGTCATAAGGAGAGGACCCTATCTATAAAAATAAATGATGACTCGGTTTGACTCTAACTTTTGAACCTGAAATGACTCGGATTTTGGTGATCCGCGCTAACCCGTCCCTGATAAAAGTTCCAACCCAAACTGGGTTTCTATCACCATTACATACCCACTAAATTCTGGCTTCATTTTCAATGTATCAACTAGGTTCCGAAGAAACAAAAGTTCTTTTGTTGAACCATGTTGAAAATTTTCGAACAAATTAATAAATTTTTTTTCAAAAGTTGCGAGTAGTTCGCCATGTTCTTCACTAGTTAACTTTTTCATTGGTGGCCATAATTCTCCACACGATGGACACTTTCGCTCTAGAGGATCCATTTTCAAGTGATTTAGTTGGGAATTCGGAGAGTTTCTAAAAAGTAAGCCATAGCAATTGTAACAGTTTCAACCATATATGGAGGCAGGACATTAGGACGAAACGTACCTTACCCATTTTTTCAAAAAATTATAACTCGATCATTTTAGCATTTTTCGAGATCTCAACAGTAAAATAAAATATAAGATACTCATCTTTATTTTACCGTTGGGATTTCAAAAAATGACGGAGTTATGTTTTGAAAAAATGGGTAAGGTACGTTCCGTCCTAGTGCCGTGGGCAAAGGGGGTCCATATTTTCGAAAAAATTGCGGGGAGGGGTATAGGGGCAAAATCCAAATTTGGGGGGAGGGTGGTCCAAATTTTTGGACGACCAACAAAAGGTCGCAAGACCAAAAATTTGGGGAGAGGATACAAGGCCATAGGAGAACAAACAGGGGATGGAGAGGCAATCTGGTGCTGAGCCCCAAAAATTTAGCTTGATCCCCCTTTATGTTTTTTTCAAAATTTGTCGAAATTTGGGGGGGAAATAAGGGGGAACAAAGATGATTTTTTCAATCTTTTCAAAAATTTCGATTTTGATGCAAAAAATGACCTTTTTGGTGAAAAAAAATGAAAAATTTTGGTGAAATCATAGGATTTTTTAATAGGAACCAACCCGGCCGATCCGATACCGGGTTGGCTCTATTTTTGGCCTTTTTGCCGGATTGGTTAGGAGGAGAGGGTCCCCCCTTGGCCAACTGTGATAAGGAAAACTTCAAAAAATGCAAGACAAAATTGTTACTCCGAGACAAATTTGTCACCATGCTTACCTCAATATAGGTTCGACATAAGTCTCAAAAATATCAAATTTCAATGGTGAATCAAACTTAGCCACTCGATCCATATATAGCTGCAATAACTCAGCCTTGGGCGCATTTTCTTCCAAGAAAAATTCTTTGAATGCCTTATGAATCCAATCGTGATTATGAATTGAATGCATCGGAAATCTATCGTACACTTTTTTCAGCTCTTCAACATCCCGCTTTTCGATTGCGGAAATGGTAATAGCGACATATCCGGCTACAGGAACTTGTTCATCATTTTTTGAAGAAAATACATTTTCATCACTCAAGATTCTAAACATTAAAAACAAAGTTTTCTGATGCGAAAATTCGAATTTTAGTCTATTTTCGCTTCGTACACATAATCCCTTCCCTGAATCAGGATTAGCGAAGCATTTTCAGGGTCCAGGAATACGTGCATCCAATTTCCCGCATAAAATTACCGTCATTTCCAGAAAAAATTTCATGTTATTTTGAATCCCTCCCCTTTAAGAGTACCGAAAAATCTACCTTAAATATAAATTTAAAGCGTTTCTCATCTTTTCAACGGGCACTTCATCGGCCATCTTTTTAATCAATGGAATAAATTCTTCAACATCTTGTTTCTTGACCAATCTCTTCGAGTACATAATAGATAATGTCTTCGCGGCTGGCAGCACTAGCATTCTACTCCTCTTATTGTCTTTTAAAAAATATCGCAAAAATGAAAGATAAGCCAATGGAAGCTCTTGTCGACCAAAATATTCGAAGTAAAAAGATATGGGAAAATCATCGCCAATCGGAAGATTCTGGCATTCTGTTGTAGTTAGTTCACGATCACCATTTTTCGTTAGATATTGAAGGGCATAAAAAGCTTTAGGATACTAAAACAGATTTTTTTAATCACAGAAAATTACAGATAGCTATCTAAATGACAAAAAATTATTTACTTTATTCTTTAAAATTTCTTCAAAATTCAAAGTTCTTTGATGTGGCTGCTATAAATAACTATATAAGAATAAAAAACTACACTTCTTCAAGGCCTTTAAAGGAAAGAAGCCATTGCGGGTTTTCGACAAAAGATTTTTTCGGCGAAAAATGATCGAGTAACGTAAAATAAGCCTAACATTGGATGAAAACTAGAAATATTAACACGTAAAAATGTTTTTAGCGAGAAACAATGATTTTGGCACACAATTTTTTTGACCCCCTATCAGGATAAATGGTCGAGTAGCGTAAAATAAGCCTAATATTGGATGAGCCCCATGTTAAAAAATAAATTTTTTCAACTTTTTTTTATTTTGGCTCCAAATTGGCTAATTTTTGGTACACGGGAGTTTTCGGGCACGAGAAATCTATTATCGCAAGTTCCGAGTTCCGAAAAATTTTCATGATCTCCTATAGGGGTACCTCATGTTCGAAAACCCCCAAGTACCAAAAATCAGCTAATTTGGAGCCAAAATAAAAAAGTTGAAAAAATTAATTTTTTAACATAGAATACCCCGATAGAGGGTCAAAAAAATTGTGTATCAAAATCATTTTTTCTCGCTAAGAACATTTTTTCGGGTTAATATTTCTAGTTTTCATCCAATATTAGGCTTATTTTACGTTACTCGATCATTTTTCGCCAAAAAAATTATTTTTCAAAAACCCGCCATGCCTTCCCAATTGGAGAGTGTCACCTTTCCTTCGTTGTAAATGGTCAAAAATTAGGTACTAACTTCGTATTTGGGATTCGAAAACCAGTTTTTTTTTCATTGGTTTCGTTAAAAAATTAACAAATTTTCGCAAAATTAACGAAATTATTCAGCAAAAATTACGAAATTGTTCAATTTCCTTGAATTTTTTAAATTTTATAATCATTTTCCTATGACTAACTTCGTATATGAGGCCTGAAAGTCATTTTTTACAGAAACAACCTCGTAAATCGATCACCTCACCCTGGGTGCGTGAGAACAATCGTATGTCTTGTACCTCTTTACAGAAATCTTTTACGGCAAAAATAAAATCATACCTTATTCACAGAATTATTGATAATCTTAACACGCGATTTAAATCTATCGAAATGTCCAGGAGAAGAATAAGCACGAAATAACAAAGCACAACTTTGACGGAAATTGATTCGACAGATCAGCAATAAATTCGATTGAAGATGCTAAAAACAAAAATACAAACTACTCAGGGTGGATGAGATCGAGATTTTTG